>ML808403.1:34234-86936 GCA_009831015.1 Picea engelmannii
TTCTTTTAAAGTGAACTATTCAGAAGAAATCTCATCTTTCCTTAAACAATTCTAAAGAAAACACACGCTTTGTAATTGAAAGACACTCAAAGAAAGAGACTAATCCTTCAAAACCAAACAAAGCAAAAGTGGGTAAAATCAACTCAAAGAATGTCAAGAAGACTCTAAACAGATCAATATAGGGTCCAAAAGTTCAATCCAGTTGTTCAAAGTAAAACTGGGCATCAAAAAATGACAAGAACCAATCCAAAAATTTTACAAACAATTGCGCAGGCTAGCAGTGTATTACAGTACGAGAATCAAGGATTCTTGTAGGCTGAACAAAGGTTGACTGCGAGGGGTTCTCACTAGACTTAACACCAGGGTGCAAACTCAAGTGTTTCTCGCATGACACTAAAGGGTACAGTGCGAGAATGCCTGTAAATAAGTAAAAATTTGAAAAAGGACTAAATTTGAGTGAACTTTTAGATCTAGAGAGTCTGGATGGATCTTAAAAAGAATCAGAGACACGAAAACAAGCAATCAAAGCAAGGGAAACTAAACTAACTAGGAAACAATCCTCTCCTCAGTGGAGTCGCCAATTTTTTTATCGGACTAATCGGTAGGTGAAGACACTAACTGATCTCCCTAGATCCACATAGATCTAGAACAAAACACACCAAAACATGACGCTTTCCTTAAGTTTTAGATATTTAATTTACTAACTAAAGAGGTATGAGTGACATACCATTTAAATGTCGCTTCCTCTCGCTATCGCCATCCTAACTATGTTCCAACACTCATACAATGATGATCCTGAAAAAGAACGCAACCAACCAAAGTGATAGCAATAGCATAAACTCAATATAAACCTATGTATGTGATCAAGGAATCATACAATAAAACACAACAAGATTTATAGGAAAGAATCGTATTACTGTATCATATTAAATGTGAAAGAGAGATTACAACCATGGCCTTGATGTCGTAAGTTCCCTTCCAACTGTTCTTCGTTCCGCACACACTTTCACTCCAAGAATTTTGAGAGCACAAATCTGATAATATTAACAATCTATCTTGACAAAGGAAAAACTCAAAGCCACTCCAACCAAGCTAATAATTCCAAGACAACAAAAGATAACTTTCTCCATGAGAACTCCTCTCATTTTATAAGTTGAAGAGGATAAGGTAAGGAGGTTAGTATGATCCCACTAAATCATGAAAGCAGGTAAGATCCAAACCATTCGGATGCCACCTCACCATAGAAATTTCTCCTCCTAGAAGATTCGAGAAAACGCTTGTTTTTCCCACGTGTAGGCATTCTCGCACCCTTCCTATAGAGCAACCTACAAACATCTCACACCCTAGCTATGGTGCAACCTACGAGAATCAGGCATTCTCGCACCTTGCCTATATAGCAACCTCTGAACTTCCTTTTTAACAGGGTGTTTACAAGGGAAAATGCAACTTCTTTTCTCAGAAAAAGTTCTTCTCCCTTCTCTCTTCGGGAACTCAAGCCACTGACCCCTCTGAAGGAAACATATAGGTTTACATCATTAATAGTCATAAGGATGACGAAAATAATGTGTAACATTGGGGTTGATCAATCCTTTTTCCCATCAATTCTCCTACATCATAGTATGAACAAATTGTGTCACAAAATGAATGGAAGCCAAAGCACTCTCAATTTTGACATAAAAAGAAGTAATTCAATTTATTCACAAATAAATCTGACCATATTCGATGATCTGAGATCTTTTCATCGTGAATTATAAAGAATTGTATTAAATGAGCATAAATTAAAGTGCACCATTAAAGAAGGGAAAACTTAAAAACGAAGAGACATAAGAATCAGATTTGAACACAAAAACTTGATAATGGAGTTTTTCACTAGTGGACTACGTCTCCAGTTCATGCTCTCAAATGGCTAGGCTCTTTTATTAACTCAACAAAAGAATTTGGAAAATACATGAATATACCTCATTTTGAAATCAAGTTGTAGAAATAATGCTTAAATCATAAACCAGACATCACCACTAGATTTGTGGTGTCGAATTAACAAAAAATGACTATCTCCATGCTCTGATCTGAATCTGGCACTCCCAGGCCTAAGTGGAGTTATGTCTCAGTTTTTGTTCCCTCTACACCTACAATTATGATAGTCCCTTCTCAAAATCCATGCCCTTGGTTGTACAGTATGGTTGTGCTCCCTCCTTCCAGTTGGGTGGAGCCCGACTTAAATATCAAACGATGGACATATTTCCCAATGAGCTCCATTGGCGAGTTGGTTGTTGGTACTATTATTAAAGCGTTAATATGGGGGCGAGGTCCCGGGGTCAAACCTGCGGGCCTCCGTTTTGTGCTATTTTTATAATGTCTGCCAATTTTGGATAATGACCTCTATATTTTGCGGATGTTGCTAGATATGGAGGACCTTCACTAGATTTGGCAGGGTCCCACCCCATATATTTTTTTGAAATTTTGGTTATGGGTCGTCCTTGGGTGTTTCAAGGATGCCACGTTTCGCCCACTGATTAGGCCACATGGTCTATGTAGATTGGTCCACCTGATTGTTGAAGTCACTACCTATTCAATTGTACATGACATGTGGCACTTCCTAGATTGTTCCATGTGGCATCTCCTGGGGGTGCCACGTGACACTTTTCTACTGGTCCACATGGAACCCTGAAAATCCCATTGGCGAGTGACACGTGGTATCCTTTGGTTCTTCCACGTGCCATGTTGACATCAACATTTTTCATGCTGACGTGACCCTACCATGTTAGCTACTGACGTCAATAGTACAAATGATGATGTGGCCCATGTTGACTTGACTTGTTTGACCACAACTTTGACCAAAAATATCTTCCAAACTATAACTTTGTTTGATGAGTTGTTTGTATCGTTAGAAAGATTGCAATGCTCTCTTCGCAATCATGACATTTTCACTAAGTTTTTCAAACTTTGAATTTTTTTCCATTTCTCTGTTTGTTGGAGCCATTCTGAACATTTTGAGTTGCCTCTATGAGTTATAAGTTATTCTTAGCCTTCTCTGGATCCGTTTTGGATCACGCCTTCCCAATGAGAGATTTTTGGACCACCAAAATCTTTCATCAATCAATCGGTAACTGAGGGAAGAGTCCCCTCACTTTTTCCTTCTCAATCCACTTTGCCTTGAATGGATGGGTTCCTTTTAATCCTACTCAAAGATACTCAACATCACCCCTACGTGAAGTCATCATCCTCTTGTCCAGGATGATATCTTCCTCTATATCATCCAAGTATTTAGGTGAAAAATAATCGACTGATGGTATTGAAACTTCCTCATCTTGATCCATGATCATGGGAGGCTTGAAAAGTTTCAAGTTCTCAACGTTCACAACTGAGTAAATATATATATAAGGTGGAAGATCCAGACAAAAATCATTGGTTCCGATTTTCTCCAAGATAGTGAAGGGTTCATAAAAAATGGGATTGAGTTTATTTCCATCACCCTTCAATCTCTCCTTGTTGATGTGAAGCCATACGCAATATCCTATCTAGAACTGATCATCAACCCTCTGCTTTTCATGCTGAGCCTTATACTATGCTTGAATTTTCTCCAATTTTTGCGTGACTACCTGGTGTATCTATTGAATCCTCTGGATGAAATTGCGGGCTATGTCCTATGTTCTTTCTTCACTTACATTGGCATCTATCCCATACATCAAGTCCAAAGGAACCTTTGATAGGTACCCAGACATGTCTCAAAAGGTGAACTTTGAGTGGATGAATGTAGATCTCACTTATATGCATGTTGTACATATGGTATATGTTCATCCAATAGTTTGGGACACTTGTTGTAGTAGCCTCAAAGAAAAAGTACCATTTTTTGATTTACTACCTATGTCTGTCCATCGGTCTATGGATGGAAATCAATGCTCCTCTTCAATTTGGCATCCATCATTCTCCACAAGCTAGTCCAAAATTCCCCAAGGAATTGATTATCTTGATCTGAGACAATAGATGTGGGTAATCCAAAGTGAACCCAAACATGTTGAAAGAAGAGATTAGCGGTCTGCTCAGTAGTGATCTACTTTTTACAAGGCATCAAGATACACATCTTGTTGAACCTATCCACTACAACATACAAACAATGATCACCCCCTTTGGTCATGGGTAAACCCCCTACAAAATCCATGGATATACTTTCCCATGGATGGGATGGAACATGAAGTGGTGAGTATAACCCCAATTTTCTATTAGTGGGCTTACAAGTAGAACCCATCACAGACCCATTTACATATTTGATTACAATTGCTTTCATTTGAAGCAAGTAACAAAATATCTGCAAATGAGCCATAGTTTTTCCTACCCCAAAATGAATAGACATAAGGAAAGTATTAGATTCTCGTATTACATGGCCTCGTTCACTTGTAGGAATACATATCTTTCCAATATGGTAAAGTAACTTTCCCCACAAACAATAGTTCTTTTCCTGTGCACCAAGGGTTAGCTTCATATATAGTTATTTAAAATCTTCATCGATGGAACATTGTTCTATATATCTATCATAAGATAAAGAAGCATTCTTCAAAATAATAGAAGCAGTAATAGGAGGTCTAGAAAGCATATCAATTACCTTGTTACTTGTACCATTTTGTACTTATTACCAAGTGAAACTGTTGAAGAAAACCCATCCACTTGTAGTGTCAATATTGTTGCAATTTGTTTTAGGCTTGAAGATAATGTAAGGGTTGGTGATATATATATATATATATATATATAATGGTTTCCTTCCCTAACAAGTAGTGCTTCCATTTCTTTACACTCTGGACTAATGCATACAACTCTTTATCATATGTAGGATAGTTAGAAACAACTTGCTTAAAAGTTTGAGAGTGTTAACAGACAGGCTTAAAATAGTGCATTAGTACTACACCGATGGCGTACCCGCTCGCATCTATCTCGATATCAAAAGGTCATTGAAGATTCGCTAGTGCTAATACTGGTGCGTACACTCTAGATTAATGCATACAACTCTTTATCATATGTAGGATAGTTAGAAACAACTTTCTTAAAAGTTTGAGAGTGTTAACAGACAGGCTTAAAATATTACATTAGTACTACACCCATGGCATACCCGCTCGCATCTATCTCGATCTCAAAAGGTCGTTGAAGATTCACTAGTGCTAATACTGGTGCGTTACTAATCTTTCCCTTCAAAGTGTTGAATTTTTTTTTTTCTTTCCTTCCCACTAAAAAGTGTTTTTTACACTGGTTAAGGCATGCAGAGGAGCTACTATGAAGGAGAAGTTGGGAATGAATCTCCTCCAATACTGGACTACACCTGAGAAGCTTTGAAATTCAGTTACAATTTTTGGCTCAGGCCAGTTTACAATTACATCAATTTTGGAAGGGTCAATTTTAAATTTTCCTCCTCCTGCAATATGACATAAGTATACAAGAGTATTTCCAAATTCACATTTAGACAATTTTACATACAACTTCTCCTTTTGAAAAGTATCCAATACTTGATTTACATGTCTCACATGCTCATCCCAAGTCCCGCTAAAAACAAGAATGTCATCTAAATATACAATCACAAAGTCATATATGAAAGGCCTGAATACATCATTCAACAAACGCATGAAATTTTTCGGAGCATTACAAAGCCCAAACGGCATAACCAACCACTCAAAATACCCTTGTTTGGTTTTAAAGGAAGTTTTCCATGCATCATGTTCTGCGACTCTAATTTGATGATATCCACTATGCAAATCCAACTTCGTGAAATAGACAAAATTATTCAATTTATCAAGTAAATCATCTATGCGAGGAAAAGGGTATCAATTTTTCACAGTGATTTTATTTAAAGATCGCTAATCAATAGACATTCTCCATGTGCCATCCTTTTTTGGTGCCATCACAATCGGAGAAACACAAGGAGATGAACTGGGCCTGATGACCCCTTGATCCAATAAGCCTTGTACCTAATTATTGATCTATGTCATCTCCACAATTGACATCCTCTACATTCCCACATTAGGAAGAGGAGAATCCTACTAAAGATGTATCTCATGTTGGATTTCCCTCTTAGGAGGTAATCCATATGGTTCCTAAAAAATATCATCATACTTAGAAACAATATCTATTAATTTCTTTTTAAGAGATGGATCACACCCTCGGAAAGCATCATATGTCCCGACATATTTCTCTCCGATGACCATGAGTACATATCTCTTATTAGTGTGTATGCGTCTTTTCATTTTCCCTGCACTAACAAGTGTTGTATTTACCATCATTCTATGAGCCATAACAATATATTCCACTCCCCCTTTAGTAAGGTGGTATTTGTTCTCATGAGGAAAGAATACGACTTTTCTATCATAAAGATAAGGGATTCCCAACATTATGCCACATATATCAAGTGGTACAACATCCAAATCCACTTCATAAATCAATTTTGAAGCAATAGAAAATATAATCCTACATTGTTTGGTGACATTAAGTTTTTCTTTATCACATACCCAACCAAGAGGACAAAGCTTCATATGTGGTTTTGTTTAAAGACCCATTTTCCCGACAAGTGCTTCAGATATTAAGTTTACCTAGGAACCCATATCAAATAATGTATCTATATTAGTATGTTTAGATACTAATATTATGTGAAATAACTCATTCCTCTTTCATTCATCAACATGAGATTCATCATTGGAACTAGAACTAGCATGAAGAGAATATTTACCTTGTACTCCAACCATTGTGATATTTCCTTCATCTCCTGAATCGGAACCAAGATCTTGTTTCACTTTAGCGACAATGTTTTTCTTCCCCTTTCCACCGAACTGTTTCAGTTTCTTTCCCGGATGCGGTTTCCAACAATGTTCTTCATCATGATCACTCTTCTTGCAATGACTGCAAGATAGTTTTCCTCTTCTCGTCACTATAGAAGTCTTCTTGTCCTTCCTTTTTAACTTCTTAAAAGTCTTTTGTGGGAAATTGAAAGGTTTCTTTCTGGGATCTTCTTAAACATGTTTCTCCCTATTCTCAAGGTGAGTGTCTTGCACACAAACCTCATGAAGACTAGTTGGGTTAAACAAGAGAAAAGTATGTCAAATATAATTGTGAAGTGTGCCAATATACTTCATTAAAGCTTCATAAGAATCCAAAGGAATGTTCAATGTAAGAGATTTCTTCCTAAACTCTTATGTGAAACTTTGTACAGATTGTCCTTTACATTTCCTTAAGGTTTTTCATTCCATCATTGCTTTATGTAAATACCCTAATGGATAAAATTGCTTCATTATCGTTGATTTAAATTTCGACCATGAGGAAAGAAGCTTACCGCACTTACTTATGTCCTGAATCTTTCTCTCCCACCATACGAGAGTGGTTCCTTCCAACCAAAGAGAAGCGAACTGCACGTTAACTTTCTCTTCATCAATATGTTGGACACAACAATACACTTCAACCTATCAGATCCAATTATCTATCTTTTCAGGATATCATTTCCATTAAACATAGGTAAATAAATTCTTACATAAAAACTTAATAATGGTTTCTTAAAAGAGGATTTATGGATAGAATGATGAGAATGATGAGAATGCTCAGAGGAAGAAGAATTAGAACTCGAAGGTAAAGATGGAGGCTCGAGAGGATATCCTCTAGTCCCTTGGTTTACCGAAGAATCATCATCTGCATGTGATTCCTTTTTATTCCCTTTATTCTTCATCTTCTTCTCGTAATTTCCATACATTCACTCGACCATTTATGACATGCGATAAAACACCATGTGAAAGTTTTTCTCCTGTTCATCACACTTTTCCACTTCTGCCATTTTTTTCCTTCTAGATACATGACCAACATTGGGATTGAATGTCTTAAGAGTTCCTTCACCATGCTTATGCTTGGCCCTAGTAAACATTCACTCTCAACAATTTAAGTCAAGGATGACTGCTCCAATACCAACATGATCTGGGATCTTTTCATCGTGACTTATAAAGAATTGTATTAAATGAGCATAAATTAAAGTGCACCATTAATGAATGGAAAACTTAAAAATAAAGAGACATAAGCATCATATACAAACAAAAAAACTTGATAACAAATTTCGTCCCTAGTGGATTATGTCTTCGGGTCCTGCTCTCAAATGGGTCGGCTCTTTTATTAAATCAACAAAATAATTTGGAAAATAGATGAATATACCTCATCTTGAAATTAAGCTGTAGAAATAATGTGCAGATCAGAAAACATACATCACCACTAGATTTGTGGCATCGAATTACCGAAAAATGACTATCTCCACGCTACGATATGACTCTTGCACTCCCAGGCCTAGGAGGAATTATGTCTTGGTTTTTGTCCCCTCTGCACCTACAATTATGGCGGTCCCATCTCAAAATATGTGTACACGATCATATGGTTGCACCCCCTCCTTCTAGCTAGGCAGAACCTGACTTATATAGAAAACGGTGGACAAATTTCCCAACGGGCTCCGTTGGCGAGTTGGTTGTTGGTATTATTATTAAAGCATTAATATGGGGGGGAGGTCCCAGGGTCAAACCCATGGGCATCCCTTTTGGGATATTTATTATAATGCCTACCAAGTTTGGAGAATCACCTCTATAGTTGGCGGATCTTGCTAGATATGGCGGACCTCCTTCATATTTGGCGGGGTCTCACCCCATATATTTTTTTGAAATTTCGGTTATGGGCCATCCTTGGGCATTTTGGGGATGCCACGTGTCTCTCACTAATTGGGCCACACAGACTTTGTAGATTGGTCCACCTAATCGTTGAAGTCACTACACTGTCAATCGTACATGACACATGGTGCTTCCTGGATGGTTCCACATGGCGTCACCTGCAGGTGCCATGTGGCACATTTCTACTAGTCCACATGGACCCCTAAAAAGCCCATTGGCGGGTGACACATGGTAGCCTCTGGTGCTGCCATGTGGTATGCTCAAGTTAGTAGTCATCATGCTGATGTCACCCTACCATGTCAGGTGCTGACGTTAGGTTGACGTCAGCAGTATGGACAATGATGTGGCCCCTATTGACTTGACATGTTTGACCAAAACTTTGACTGTGAATATCTTCCAAACTGTAACTCTGTTTGATGAGTCATTTATGTTGTTAGAAATATCATGACACGCTCTTCGTGATCATGAAATTTTCATTGATTTTTGGGAACTTTGAATTTTTTCCCTTTCTTTGTTTGTTAGAGCCATTATGAACGTTTTGAGTTACCTCTATGAATTCTGAGTTATTCATAGCCTTCTCTGGATCCTTTTTGGATCATTCAAGATACCTTAGGAGATCATTAGTTATGGAGGAACACAATTCACTTCAAGTCTAATAATATAATTAATGGAAAAATACAATATCAAACACAAGGTTACCACACCATAGACAACAAACAAATCAAAGGGACAAACAAAATCCTTGAGGCCATCATCACCAAGATTTTCATATTACACCTCAAGGATCGAGGCTGACAGACTACCTGAAGCTCTATGGGCCTACAGGACAACATGGAGAACTACTACTGTTTGCAACCCATATGGATTGGTTTATGGAAATAGAATATTGTTGCCAACTGAAACAATGATCCAAACACTGAAAAAAATCATACAACTTCGAATGGACCTAACTGAAGATCATAAACAGAGACTCCTTTGGATCAATGAGCTACATGAACTTTTTCAAGCTACCCTACATTGCAAAACAATAATACAACATCAAATATATCAATTGTAGATTGAGGTGATTACCTGCACAAGATATCTAGTTATCAGAAGAATGAACACAGCTTGCAAAAGTGAGAAGACAAGAGAAAAATTGGAGACAAAAGAATAGAATAGTATTAACCAAAAAAATGAATGATAATTTACACATGATATACAATGTATAGCTCAACTAATTCACACTAGAAGAGGAGACAATGCACCATAATGGTGGTCAAAAGATATTTGGACACACACGTGCAATTATCGGAGTTAACTGCCACCTAGTCCCATTTAACTAGTCATGTAGTCTTTATTTAACTGAGTGAGATGTGTGGAAGTGAGAGAAAAAACATGCAATTATTGGTCATAAAAACAAGGTTTCCATGCATGAGTGACTTACACTAGTATAACTAAGTGTAACTAACTCTAAACTAAAGAGAACATTCTCCTAGAATGTAGGAGAGGTTCCTAAAAAATAGGGGACCCTTAACAATGACTAATAAACATATAAAAACAACAAAAAATATCCTAGGTATGTGTATATTTCCAACACGCCCCTTGAACACTACTATGGGGTAATAAAGCATGTTTCCCAAAAACTACTGCCATATTAGGTACCCATGAACAATAAAACTAATGAACATTGAAGATAAAGTGAGGAAAGAGGCAAAACCTCAGGGGAAACCCCCCTCAACCTTAAGGTACAATGCATCAAACGAATAAAAGACAGTTGTTAAGAAATCGTGTCCTTCACTCCAAGACAATCGCATAGAGAGTGAAACTTCTACTCAGTGAAGGTCTTCACGAAGATGTCAATGTTCTGTTCAAAGGAAAAACAGAGATGAAAGTTGATGATCCTCTCATGGACTAGATATTTGACGTAGTGCATATGGATCTTGATATGCTTTGTCTGGTGTCACTACACTGGGTCTCTGCAAAACTTGAGTGTACTCTGGTTGTCACACCAAATGACAGTCGATATTTATAACTTGATGACCAACTCGGTAAGGAATTTTTGTAGCCATAATACCTGGATGGTGATGTTAACTACTCATCTATACTTAGCCTCAGCTGAAGATAAAACAATAAAGGATTTCTTCTTACTCGAACAAAAGATAAGACATGAACCCAAACTGAGAGTGTATCCAACTGTGGACTTACAATTAGTATTGTCGCCTACCTAATCAAAATCTATGAATCCTATGAGTTCTAATGTAGATCCTAATGTATAATGAATCCCATTGTTGATGGTGCCCTGAACGTACTAAAGAATACACTTTGCAGCCTTCCAGTGTAACTTGTGTGGCTCCTGCATGTACTTGAGATTGATCCCACTTCATATGATAGGTTTTGTCGGGTGTGGGAGAGATACAAAAATTCCACACTAGTTGTTTGTAGAAAGTGTTGTGAACCAGTGGTGTATCCCCTCCATCCTCAAGTCCCACCCAAGATAAGAAGGGGGTAGGGGAGAACTTGTAGTCTATAATGTGAAATAACTCCATGAGACAACAAACATAATTGGCTTGAGATATATTCATTCTTGAAGCATCCTGACTAATCTTGAGTCCAAGGAAGTAATGGATTGGACCCATGTCCATCATCAAAAACCCGTCATGCAGAATCTGCATCACCACAACAATCGACGAATTCGAGCAACCAATGATCAAAAGATAAACCACATAGCCTGAGTCCATCTTGGCGTACCATGCTATCAGTTCCTACTTGAGACCATAGAGGTACTTCTTGAGCCTATAAACCAAAGATAAATACTATATGAATCCAAGTGGTTGATCCATGTAAATATCCTCTTATACATATTTGTGGAGAAATACATTCTTCACATCCATTTGATGGACTTCCCATCCTCTAGTTGCCGCAATAGCAAGGGCCAAATAAATGGAGTCCATATTTGCTACTAAATAGAATGTCTCATCGTATTCTATGCCATGAACTTGATGAAAATTTTTGGAAACCAAATAGACCCATTTTCATCTGAAAATATTCCCTCCTAAAGGAAGTGAAACTAGATCCCAAGTCTGGTTCTCTAGGAGGGAGGTGTACTCCTCCTGCCTGGTTGATTCCCAAAATGGATTCCTTGCATCCTCACCATAGTTTTTTGGGTTTGAATATCGATCCACATAACAATGCATAGGAAACATGGGCTCAATGGTTGTGAGTACATGAGGGGGCTCCTAGAACTGATATTAAGTCCTCCTGAGATCCGTTGGATCCCCAACAAGATCTCTTTCATCCTGAAGATTGGTTTATGCCCACTTGGGACTTTTTTGTTGCTCCTCATATATCTGTATTGAATAATAATATGAATGTTATAAATACTGTGACTCTGTATCAGAACTCAAAAAAAATAGAGTTTTAATGTGTGGACTCATAATCTCAAACTAGTGGAAGGACAAAAGTACTTGCATGGGGTTCATGTGGATTAGACGAGAGACTTTCCTAAAAAATGAACACTATTCTCAATGATGAGGTGGTATGTAGAGAGATCAATGAGTCTATATCCCTTCACATAATCTGGTTATCCAACAAATATAGATATAGTGCTTTGAGGATCGAGTGATTTCCTCTTTTCAGAGGGAATATTGGCCCATATACTTGAGTTGAAGACACAAAAGTAGGTGAATTCTGGTTTGTTATCGCTCCAAGCCTTGAAAGGAGTCATGTATTTAATGTATATGTGAGGGGATATATTATTAATTTTATTGGCACAATTAAGGTCCTCGGCCCAAAGCATGGGAGGAATTTATCATCCATGCAATATGAAAGAGGCCATCTCTTTGAGAGATCTCTTTTTCGACTCAACAACTTCGTTCTGATGCAAATTATATGGTACTGTGTGCCACAATTGTATCCCATCCCGAAGAAAAATATTTTGAACATATATATTTACATACTCCCCTCTATTATCTGTATGAAGGGATTTGAGCTTCTCCTTGATTCAATATGAACAAGTGCTTTGAACTCTTTGAGATGCTCAAAGACCTCAACTTCTTCCTAATAAACAAATACTCAAGTATAACGTGAGTAATCATCCAAAAATGTGAGCATGTACCTTTCCTTGTTGATGGATGGATGTGGGAATACACCCATGATATTACTATGAATCAAATCTATTGGAGAGGAGGCCCTTTGAGCCTTACCCTTCTTGAAATTCTCTTGAAAGTGATTTCTAAGGACAAATCATTCACAAACCCCTTTGGAAATGGATATATAGTTATCTGGTGACCATCCCTTTCCTACTAAATTATTGCATGTACCCGAAGTTCAGGTGACCAAACCTCTCATTCCATAATCTAATGTTGTCATAAACATGTGTAAGTGGTATAGAGGAACAAGTTTCAACAAACTTAGAAAACAACCCCAAAAGTTTGGGACTCAAAAAATTATAGAAAACGGCCAAGATGGAGAATTCTAATTTGAACTAGCGGAATAGGTGGGTGGCCAACAATGTCCATCTGGATCATTCATTCCACCTCAAGAATAGATGGTCTCCATTGCATCAAGTTTCTATATTATATGGAGAAACATTTGTTGAGTTTGAATCCTAGTGAGCCACTTGACATGATGAATAAATTGGCCTGCTTTGACAACCGATAGAGTTGGATGGTCTACTAGCGAGTTTCCTTTGTCTTGGTTTCCATGATCCAATCAAATATCACTTGTTCGATGTAGTCTGTATTGAGTTATGTAGGGGCCAACTACTCAACTTCATTTGAAGTTTCTAGTAGAGGTGGAAATTATGGTTAGAGCAATTCCAAATTAAATATTGGGTGCAAGCCAAGGAAAGGAAGAATACATAATTCAAAAGTATTCTCACCCACAACCATGGTGATTGTGTAAGGATATATAGGAGTTGTCATATCTTTTAATGGGTTCCTCTAAGGAATTTTGTCTACAAATAAAACCACACCTTATCTCTCACCTAAAATTTTTGTGGTACTCGATGTTGATTGTGGCACTACTTGTACTTGGAATTGGATTCTTCACAATATCAATAATTCTTATTTGGATGTAGTCTATGTGCTCAAAAAATTTGGTTTCCTGATCAACCTTAGTCTAATCATGGGAGGAATATCCCTATGTGGTTGCAATTGGAAGAGTTACATCAATGGGGGGCAATGGTTGGAATCCCACGCATACCTGAAATGAGATGTGTCCAATAGAGATGTGGAGGGATCTATTGTAGCTATGTTGAACATAAGGAAGACTTCCATCCCATGTCTGTGTATGTTTGGAATTTTACATCCTCAAGATATGGACAATCATCAAGTTAACTACCTCTATTTTTCCATCAATCTGTGGGTGGAAGGAAATCGGTTTTGTCATCTTTGTGTCTAGGATCAACCATAGGATGGACCAAAAATTGCTCAAGAACCTACTATCTAAATCATAGATAATATTTCATGGGAGCCCAAAATGAACCCAAACATGTGTAAAGAAGAGCTTGGTGGTGGCCTTGACTATGATTCTCTTCTTGTAGGGTGCCAAAACTGCCATCTTAGAGAATTGATCAACGACCACAAATACATAGTCATTCTCGTGCCTAGTTGAAGGAAAAATGGACATGTAGTCCATGAAGATGGAATCCCAAGGTTTATCTCGAGTAGGAAGAGGGGTGTATAGCCCTTGTTTCTTGATCACATGCTTGGAAATGGTCTAGGCAGTGCAGGGTTTGATGTACTTTAGAACATATTGTTGAATCTTCAACCAATAAAAATGGTTTTGCAGTACTAGCATTATATTTTATACACCAAAATGTCATGTTTCGTTATTGTAATGAGCTTCACATATCAGATTTGCATGCTTTCTTGAAGGAGAACAAAGATGGATAAGATGGCATAACAATCCATCCTAGAGATGAAAGTATGGAATTGTTTTTCCTACACTCAATGTATGATAGGTAGTAGCAAAGTTAGAGTCATTATTGTATAATTGTGGCCATATAGATGTCTCATGTCCACATGATTTAAGAACTATGGTTAGCACTGCCATTGAGGTTTGATTGAGGAAATATGTGACATGGTTGGTGTTTCCATTCGTGTACTTGATATTCAAATGGAATTGTTGCAGATACATGGACTACTTCTGATCCGGATTATTTTTGGCACGAAATGAGAGTGGAGATATAATAAAGAAATGCACAGATATATTGAGGATATTAAATAATATAACAGAAATGTATCAGATATGCAACCATAAACAAAAATATACAGTAATAAACGATCTCTATTAATCAAAGAAATGTACAGAGACTGTAAAAATACAGACTGAAAGACTCGCTAGAATGGTGGTAGCTTATCTCTAAGAAGAGATGTGATGACTACTCGCATTCGCAAGAAGATGATTACAATGAGGATCTAGAGGAATTTTTACAATAAAAAGGAATTCCAAAAGTCATAGACATCCAAAAACCTAACCCTAGGAGATGAAGTGCAAAAAGTCATGTGGGCCCCGTTTGGGTAAGTTAGTACATCAACTTCCCAGCGTCGTAACTTTTGCATATGATCTCTGTTTTAGGCATGTGATAGCTCGTTGAAAAGGTATCATCGAGGAGATTTATTTTAGGGGATAAATAATGCCTTTGGATATAATTGAGAACCTAGATCTTGAAAAACCTTCATTTAGGCCCTCAAATGGCCCTTGAAGTTAAAACTTGCTAAAAATAGTAAATTGCCAAAATTGCTAGAAAACAGTTTTGAGCCAGTCGAAAAAGGTGGGTGGCCAGCGATACCCACCTGGATCAATCCTCCCTCCTTAGGAAGTAATGGTCTCCATTGCATTGAGTTCCCGGGGGAGAGGGAAAAACATTTGTTGGATCTGCATCTGGGTGAGCTGCATGTATTGATGGAGACGTCGCGTTGCTTAGTTCGTGGAAGTCTGTCATGAACCTGTTGAAGTTGAGGCTGTTCAACAAGTCGAGCTACATGAGAGGAAGGTGTGTAGAAGGAATCTTTGTTCTTTTTTGCAACCTTGTCGACCTGCTTCTGTTGGATAGAAGGTGCAGGGGGCGAAACTGTAGTGGTTGCAATGTCCTTCTATTCCCCTTTCGAACAGATTGTGAAGAAGCTGAATTTTGCAGTATGAGATACTACCTTGCAACACTTTTTAGGTGGAAACATAGTTGGAACTACCTCTGGTATTCTATAGAGGTGACCCCCCAAAGTAACAATGACACTACGGGGTCGAGACTCATAAACAACATGGCGCTTCCACATATATGGTTGGCCCAAGAGAACATCACAGACATCCAGTGGGGAAACATCACATAATAGATCATCCTTGAAGGGATGGATGTTGTATGACAATTGACATTGTTGGCTGACATGAAGATCTCGTCCTTGGAGAAGCCACCCGATGTTGTATGGCTACGGGTGTGGTTTTGTCGACAATCCCAACTGTTTGATGACCTCTGGTGAGATGAGGTTCTTCTGGCTTCTGCTATCAACAATAAAATGCATCGAGCTCCCCTTCACCCACATCTGTGAATGAAAAAGGTGCTCCCCCTCTTTAGGATCTATTGGTTCTTCTGGTTGAATTGCTACAGTCGCGACAATAGCAGTGGGGTCTGCGTCAATGATCTGTCCTTTACCAGTATTTTCATAATCAGATTCTAAATTAGGGTTCAGCTCCTTGTCTTTGATCTCGGCCACCAATGACTGTTTTGAAAGACATTCATCGGTGTTGTGCCAAGGGCTTTTATGGAAATCACAACATTTTTCGGTGTCCTTCTTTGTCTTCCCGTGACCCTTCTTTTCTTGTGTCTTGGACTAGTTTTTAGGAGACTATTTGTTAGGTTCATCTTTTTCATACTTTGGTTGTTGCAGATTTGTAGACCCAAATTCCTATTTGTTCTGGTGTTTAATTTCTGCTCAATTTTAACAACATATCGATAAGCAACACCGAGTGATGAGATGTCCAGAAAATCCATTTCAGTCTGGATGTATCTGTGTAGAGCCCCACGGTATTTCAAAACCAAATGTCCCTCGGAGTCTTTGATACCCAACTTGGTGCACAAGGTATGGAAGGTATTGGTGAACTTCGAAACTACTTGGCCCCTCTCTTTCTGCAGTGTGGTCCATCTCATGTACTCATCCTCATAGTTGCCAATAAGGTAATACTGTTCTTTTACCGCACCCACAAAAAAATCCCAAGTGGGATCGACCCCATATATTCCAGAATCCTTTGTGGAACTTTGCTCCCAGTAAGTTTCTCACCAATGTTTGACATGAGGGAGAGCTTTAAGGAGTGCAAAGGTGATCTTTTCTTTGTCAAAAAAATTGTGAACAGAGAAATAACCTTCTAGCGGAGTTAACCATTTTTCTAGGGCTTCTGCATCTATCTGTCCTTCAAATACAGGAATATCAAAATTAACTTGTACCTTGAAAGGTGAGGTGCCTCCAGAGTGGCCACTTGATGACGATGTGCCTAATGCTATCGGCAGGCATTGAAGGATGTGGGAAAAATTCTCCATCATTTCGTCACTCTGTCGTGTGAGAGTTTGCTTAAGCAACATATTGATAGGATCGTCTGCTCCATCATTTTTCTTTTCTTCTGCCATTGAGGGTTTCTTGGATGTGCGAGAGCGATTGTCTTCAAGAGAGACAAGCTCGAGACCCAACTTGCTATACTCGGACCTTGTCGGGGACATGCACTGAAAAAAACGATCAAGAGAAGCCTACTCTGATACCACTGATCCAGATGATTTTTGGCACGAAATGAGAGCGGAGATATAATAAAGAAATGCACAGAGATATTGCAGATATTCAATAATATAACAAAAATGTATCAGAGATGTATCTATAAACACAGATATATATTAATACACAATTTCTATTAATCAAAGAAATGTACAGAGACTGTAAAAGTATAGAGTGAAAGACTCGCTAGAATGGTGGCAGCTGATCTCTGAGAAGAGATGCGACAGCTACTCGCATTCGCAAGAAGATGATTACAATGAGGTTCTAGAGGCCTTTTTACAATAAACAGGAATTCCAAAAGTCCTATACATCCAAAACCCTAACCCTAGGAGATGAAGCACCAAAAGTCATGTGGGCCCTGTTTGGGTAAGTTAGTACATCAACTTCCCAGGGTCGTAACTTTTGCATATGATCTTCGTTTTAGGCGTATGATAGCTTGTTGGAAAGGTATCATTGAGGAGATTCATTTTGGGGGCTCAATCATGCCTTTGGCTATCATTGAGAACCTTGATCTTGAAAAACCTTCATTTAGGCACTCAAAATGGCCCCGGAAGTTAAAACTTGCTAAAAATAGTAAATTGCCAAAATTGCCAGAAAACTATTTTGAGCCAGTCGAAAAAGGTGGGTGGCCACCGATATCCACCTGGATCAACTTTAGATGGTGATCAATCTGTAACTTGCCTTCTGTCTGCATGAATTGCAAAGGCTTGTGATCATTATGGATGATTGTTTTCTTCCCCATAATGTAATTCTTCCACTGTCGAAATCCATGCAAAATGGATTACATCTCTTTTTCGTAGGTGGGTGTTACACATAAAAATACCACATTTGTGTTTCACACCCTAAGTGTCGCAAATGCACAAAGTGGCACAAAGTGACGTATGCACCTCGGTAAGTGTTGCATTCACTATCTCAATTGTCATGTGCACCTTATCAAGAGTCACATTCACTTTGTGAGGTGTCACCACCTATTGATGCAAGTAATAGGATTGTTCATGACCCCTAAGTCCTATGAGAGGAGGAAAACCATCATTTCTAGGTCAAAACACACTTTTCCTTGGAAATTTCGACCATTTTTTGAGCATTTATGAAGGGAAGCACCATCATGTCCATACTTAGGGTGCACACATAGAGCCCCCTCTACCACTATAGGGGATCATTTATATAGGATCAACTCTTTGTATCTCACTGGGGGGGAGCAATGATATTGTTGAGAGAAAGGGGGGATCTCCCACACCTTAATCTATGGGCCAAATCCTTGAGATTGAGTTAGTTGTGTTGGACCCTCATTATTCATATTCACTTTAGGATTTAATCCAAGCCTCAATGAGCCATATCCTCAACTATACCCCTCATTTTCTCAAGTTTTTTGTACCTCTCATGTCTATATATTGAGGGCTTTCAAAGGTGAACAGGAGGAAGATTTCATATATAAAACTTATGATATCGGTAGAGTCATGCAAGGGCTAGATGGGGGTATCTTGGGGAGGCTTCTGTAATTGCATCAATTGTGGTCTGTAAGTATTCTCTTTGGGTTCTCATTTTAATATACTTGGTATATTACTTCAAGCTTGTGTATTCTTACATGTTATTTTCTATTCTTCCTTCGATCTTTGTAGATGAATTTGTTTGATATAATATTGTAGAGTAGGAGTTCTTTGTTTCTCTTTGCTTCCTATTGCAGGTATCAAGTTGCACTAAGTAGTAAGGATTTTGGATATCAAACTCGGATTGGAAGCAGTGACAACAAACTTCAAAACAAGTTGCATCACACTCTTTCTCCTTCTCTCTTTCTAATTGATCGAATTGAATTAAAAGGGATGTTAGTGTCCACCTATATCTTTTTTTCTTGGTATTAGGGGTCTATAATCTAAGGTAAAGTTCACTTGTCTGTAGGGGAATATTTCTGTAACATAAATTGGTGAGTCCACTGGGGATCGACATTGAATTGTCTTTCCTTGGATCATCATAACCTTTTCCTATTTTGATCTTGTTTTCTTGCTTGTTTTTTGAGTCTTCCCTCTTCCCTTTATTTCATCAAGCAATATTCATAGTTACCAAGACAGTCTCTGTTGAATTTCTTATTTTTTATGCATATTTTCAAGAATATACAGGACTAGCTCCTCCCCAGAGTGGCTACCAAGGAGCTGGTTATCTGATCAATGCTGCTCAATGGTCTCTTAGGGAGTTCTACAGTGCTGTGTCTCTTTATTTTCAGGAGTGATACTCTCTTGTTTTGATTAGATATAGGAGAATTTGCCTTGGTTTGCTCAACTCTTTGTTGGAGGTATTTTGCCCAAAGTCTATATTTTTTCTTGTGAATTTGTTTAGGTTGAGGATATGGCTCCTTATCACTCTATAAGTTGTCTTGTTTGAGCTTGCAAACTTTTCCAAATTGCGACATTCATTCACATTGTTTCTTCCTGGTTTCATCTGGGTCTTGCGAAGTTTCTAGTTATTTGACTGATTGAAAAGGTTTGCAAAGTTTTGTTGGTTTTAAGTTACTTTTAGAATATTTTCTCTTTGAATTATTTCATACTTTATGCTTACCAAAACCTAGCTTTTATTGCTCTTTCTTGTTGCTCATTTTTTCAAGACAATTCAATGATTCCTCTTTCTCCCCGTCAATTTTTGGATTCTTCCATGAACTTTCTTGTATTCCTTGAATGCTTGCAAATTGTTGAGTGATTGATTGAGTGAGTTTGCATACTTGTTTATTTCAAGTCTTGTTAACCTATGATTTTATGCTTTGTTTGAAATACTTTTGCTTCATGTCTTTTGTATATGCATTTGATTCTTTCATTTTGATTGAAATTAATGATGCGTTAAAGGATTTGCATATACTTTATTTATATATTATAATTAAGAGAAGAAGATAGTTATATTCTTTCTTTTTGGTAGTTTATTATATTGCATTTAGAAAATTTCATTTGGGAATTGGGTGTTTTTGTTAAATAAAGTAAAACCTCCTCTCCACCCCGTATATAGGATTCATTGAAGAAAAAGATTTGCATATCATTATTTTTCATTATTTTGGAGTCGAGTATAAAACATCAAATTTTTCACTTTCTCACCCTTGAGTAAACAAAAACCCTAAGATGAAGTGCTTATAAAATTAATCAGAGAAATTTATATTTTATGGTAGCAAACATATATTAGCTTAAAGTGTAGGTTTTTGGAATAAGTTGAGAGGATAACTTTCCAAAGACATTTGACAAACATATAATATTGTGCTAGGGAGCGGTAATTCCAATTGTTTGTATAAGGATAGTTGTGATCCCCCTCTCACACAGGGTTTAAACACAAGGTCGTGTGCAAGAGAGCAACGAAGATTTCCCTTCCGAAGATTAACCCATGTAGCGTAAATATCATATATTGGGTTTCTTCCTAAGAAATGGTTAGTTTAATTTGGTCTCAGAGCTTCATGAATCCTGAATCCATTCATGGTCCTCAATAGTATTCTAGTCCACTTGTCTTCAGTTCTCTTGAAGAATTTCAGACTTGTTATCCTGCCCAAACGTTCAATCTCTACTATTGAATGTACCTTCCCTGAGGCTGATTGTGAATTGGTAACCTTAATGGCCTATATATGTAGGGTTAATACATAAGGTGATGATGAATGGGAGTTAAAATTTATTTTGAAAATAAAACCAACTATGCAAGAACTATGAAAAACAATTATTTAAAACCCAATTTTCATGCATTTCAACTTCAATAGAAACAAGGGAATTTTGAAGAAGGGTCAAATACAAGAAATATAATAGCCTACATGGTGTGTAAAATAAGATATCATGATGTCGAACAGATAAAGATAAATTCCAGAAAATTTTATAAATAGGGTAAGACCCCCAATTAATCAGGTCCGCCTTTTCCAAAGAATATATCTTTCATCTCGATAGCCAATGAAAAACTCTTTTTTATTTTTAAACCTCTTTTTTGTATGTTCCAAGTTAGATATGTAAACCTCTTCTTTATTTTTTTGTTTCATTTCCTAGTTTAGGGTTTTATGGTCCCGATGGGATCCTTGGAATATTTCTATCTAGGTGCACAATTTTCAAGATACTTTCTACATAGAAAACACAAAATATGGCCTAAAAGCCATGCCTCTCATGACCCTATTCAAGGAATATGTGCATTATAAATGTGATTGTTGAATAAATTTGTGCCCAATGAGAGCATACCTACTCAATGAATATGTATACATTGAAAGTGCACCCATTAGGAGAATAGGTGCACGATAGAGGCACATAAAATGTGGAATATACAAGCATTGAAGATAATTGAGGCTATTTCATGATGGAATTGAAACAATCATGAGAATCCACTTGATAGAGAAAGACTTTGCAATCCTTTGAGAACAAATAAATGAGGATCAATTTGTTGAGTAGCTACTAGTGAGGTGGGGGTTTCTCAAGTTCCTTGAGAATACCCTGATGTTAGTAGGATATATGTTGCTCTCAAATATCATTGATTAATGGGATGTGGATGCAGAGGTGTTCATTATGTAGGGTGAGTGAGTGGATATCACCTTATAGGGTCTATACTTCATGGCCAAATTTCACATATATGGATTCATGGGAAACATTCTACGAATCAGGCCATGGGATAAGCCAATGGAATAGTTATTCATGATGTACTACCAAGATTGTTATAGGTTTCATGACTTAGTTATCAAGTTAGAAGATATTTAGTGATTAGAGACTTGGGATATTTTTTTTGGCATGGTTTGAGTGATGGTTTTGTATGGCCCTCATTGAGTATTAGGTGGTCATGTGATGAGCATGGAGAGAGTGTTCTTGGGAACCTACTTTGGCTCGGCCTAAATTTTGATTACAATAATTATGCATTAGTTGATTGCATGAATATGAGTAGGTGGTGAGGACTTCACATTCTAGATATTTCGGTGCACATTTTTCTTTGAGAGGTCTTGACCTCCCACCTACAACATGCGATCAAGGATGTAGGATTGAAGGAGCTCCACATGAGTTGACGGGTTGAGATGATGAGGAGGAATGGGAATGGTGCTATGGAAAATTTCTTCCATAGGAGTTTATTTTCCCACTCACACCATATCTTGGTACAAACTAAGGTCTATCCATACACATATAAGGACTATAGGGAAGACCTAGAGCTCCCACGCTCCCTCGGCTAGGAATGGAGACTAGGAGTAACTAGAGGAGAAATGTTTTCTCCATGATCCACATTTCAAAAAATAGTTTGATGATGTCATTCTTGACTCTTAATAAAAAAAATCCTACAAATGCTTCCTATCCATGCAACAAGTGCCTAAATTGGTATGTTTTTAGAACCTGTTTAGTACCTTTTTCCTTACCATTTTCCCACTATTCATCGACTCTTGATACCTTTATCATCTATTTTGTCTCACTTTTCACCAAGATATGAATCTTCCCATGTCAACAAGATAATCTGATATTATTACATTGAATCCTCAACCTGATGGGGGGAGGAGATGTTTCTAAGTTAGATTATGAAGTTATCTTGGAAATTTGTCGTAAATATTCTAGACACACTTCAAAAATAGGAAAAGGACTAAGAGATACAATGGAAAGAAAAATAAATACTGCTATAGGTGGATTTACAAGACCATAAATTATGAACATGTTAGAGGACTTCAAGACTAATATACTTAGTTTCCTAAGATCCTAGTTAGATACATTGCAAATTAATAAGAGGGAAGAGACAAAATGAGCTTTGACGATATTTTTCCCAAAATGAAGAAGGAAACACACATGGAAATAATGTTCATTATATCAAATAGAGGTTTGTAGAATATGTAGTGAGGGCCATGATACTTGTAATTTTCCATCCTTACCATCATTGAAAGCTATCTACCAGAAATTCGAGGAACCCAAGTACTTATTCTTTGTCTCTCAGAAGTGACCCTGACAACCCAGACCTCAAGGTATGATTGAAGACCAATATCAATATTTTAATTCATATTTGACTAACCCTTCCATGCAATATACTTCCCAACCACGGGGTATTCCAGAAAAAAAATGGGTGGCTCCTCCTCCTCCAAATTAGGTTATAGAAATAGGGGTGGAGAAATCCCACTTTAGGAGGCCCTCAATATCCCATAACACAACCACCCATGCAACTTCTTCCCCCTCCCAAAATGAAAGAATCGACATTAGGCCCTCCTCAACCACAACTACCTGCACAACCCATCCCTAATCCTAATAATCTAGGGTTAGGTCAACCAATGCAAGATAATGGACTTGATTATTACCTGACCTATTCCACCTCTTCCATGGAATGCAATTATATTCACCTTCGATCTGGGAAGAGACTAACCAAGGACCAACCTCATATTTATATTGAATATTTTAATGAGGATGTTTGAGATGAAGAATCATAACATAAACAATATCAATAACCTTTGAAAGTTTATAATTCCCACCATGAATTTCAAAACCCATCCTATCCAAAAAGATTAAACCTAAATAAAACTTTTACTCGTCCTGAGTTTGATATCTTGGGGGAACTCAAGAATGTCTGTGTCAAAATACCACTATTCCAAGCCATCAAGGATTTGCCTATTTATTCAAATGTGGTACCAAAACTCTTTTTTAAGGAAACCCAGTAGAAAATGAAAGGATCCCTAAGCTATCCAAGTTATGGGTAAACTCTTAGAGTTAATGATGGGGGGATTTTTCACATCCAAATAATCTGACCATAGTAGTATGATATCTAATGTGTAGATCTATAATACACTCATTCGAAACACATTAATTGACCTCGGGGCTTCCATCGGCATTATGATGTGTGAGATCATGCAATACTTAGGACTTACGGGCCTTAGGGAAATCCCAACCTTAATCCAAGTCCCTGACATGTCAACCATAAAAATAGAGGGAATCTTAGAATAGTTCATGATCTTTGTAGTTTAGGAAACATGACCATTTCCCATGAGACCTCTACAAAGAAATTAACTCTCTACCCTCCTTCCAAACCTAGCATAGATCTGGAGAAACCACTACGGGCCAAGAGAGAAGATAATGATGAAGAAGGAGAATGTTATCAAGTCCTATCTATAGATAAATACTATCCATTAGAGGGAAAACAAAGGATGATGAAATCAATGATTTCATGGCCTCTTCTTCTTCCTCAACAAAATTACATATCCTTGACAAATTTATGCAACCATAAACATAGAATTATATAGCCTTAACAAGCATCTCACATGTAAAACACAGATCTCCACCATAAAAATACTGAGGGTCCCCTATAGAAACTATATAAGTTGGCCCCAAGAAAACCTTGAAAATCAACCAGGAACTGAATTAACAACTAAAAGAGGGATTGGTTGAAGTGTTACAAAAAAAAAGTGATGTATTCACCTAGGATTACTCTAACATGAAGGGAATCCTTCCCAAATTATGCACACACCACATATACATCAAGGAAGGATCCAAACTCATCCACTAGCCCCAGCGCTATATGAATCTGGCATTGAAGGACATAGTTAAGGAGGAGCTACAAAAATTTCTCACAACCAACTTTATATATCTAATTTTTGATAGCCAATGTGTCTCCCCTCTCATCATGGTACCAAATAAAAATGGTAAATGGAGAATTTTTGTCGACTATAGAGAACTCAACAAAGCAACACACAAAGAAAATTTCCTACTCCAATTCATTACGAGGTCCTAGGTAAGTTAGTAAGGAAGAAATAATTTTCTTTACTGGATAGATTCAATGGGTATAACTAGATCTATATTTCACCTGAGGATCAAGACACAACAACATTTACCTATCCTTATGATGCAGGAGCATCACCAACAAAGTGTGAGGTGGAGTACAACTAGGTGTTGTAGCACACATTTTGATGAAATTTAAATTTTGAAGGATGCGTATCACACAAATATTTTGAAAATGGATTGTAATTAAAGAACATATTTAATGTTGTAGAGATGGATAAGTCGATGAAGACATCAGATAATGTATTTTATTTTAATGTAGTCGAGTGCAGTATAGATTCAATGTGTTCGATCTGATCTATCTGTCACAAATATTTATTGTAACAAATATTAAGTAGTTGAATACTTTTAGCTTGATAGTATAGCCTAGAGTAGTTGGAGGGGAAATCTCGAAGAGCCCATCTTGTATAAAGAATTTTATTGTTTCCCATAAGTGGCCACTAAATTTGTTAACATTTTAGATAGGAGAATAGAGGATTTTTGCAGTTGTTGGCTCTCTAGTTGTTGATGCGTTGTTGAATCTATTGTATATGTTGTAGAGTGTTGAAGAACAGTGTAAGAATGCATGGATATTTTATTTGAATGAATATAATAGAGGAGTATTGTCCCAAATGTCTAGTACCGTTGTGTCTATCTAGATGAGTAAATGGTAGACTTTCTGTTTATTTTAAATTCTTTGTTATTTCTTGTTCTTTTGGTTTATGATCGCATTTACATGGTTGAACGTATGAGTCCCTATGAATATTTAATAAGTTTCAATCGTTTCTCTTCTATGAGCGAGTGCAAGGTGTGCATAGTGTCCGCAAGGTGTGTGTGACCAAGTCTATTTTGACTCAAAGCTTAGAAGAGATAACCTAAACTTATAGGTGCAAGGAGTTCATAAGTGTTCAAAAGGAGTGCATGACAGTGCATGTTTCTGACTCAGAAGTTCAAATGAGATAGTTTAAGTTGGCGTGTCGAAGGGATTATGCTCAGAGTTACATTTTTCAAGAGGAACAATCGAGTGTGGAAGGATTGTTACGAGTGAAAAGTCATCCTTCAGAGGTCGAGATTGAAGGAAACTTATCTTCAAGGAGTGCATGTTGGAGTCTTTGAATCATAAGCTCATGAAGAAAAATGTAACTTGAGTTTCAAAGAAGTGGTTGGAGAAAAGTCGCAAAGTGTGTGTAATCATCCAAAAAGAAATTGAGTTGTGGAGGAGAACCTGTCGCAAGGCATGCAGAGGATTAAAATTTGACCAAGTGTCAAAGAAAACGTTCTGAGGAGAAAAGAAGATCGAGGGAAGGACAAACTTAGGAGTAAGATCGGTGAGAAATATTCAAATGGAAGAACCCTTTAATATTTCCCCAAAAATCAACAAACCATATCCATTCTGGACAGGGGCGAGATCATTCTAGAACGTCAAATCTAGGAGAATTGCACAGAGAATAGCCGTAAAGAATTTTGACACTTCGTGGTTCGAGAAGTTTGGAAGTATTGTAAGAGCAGAGTCGTGAACTCACAGAGTAACAAAGTAATCTAAACTGTTGGTTGTGTGGAGAACACGTGGCAGGGGATTAGGAAATCCGAGATTCGAAATTCTGGAGGTTTGTGTGTGAGGTGAACAGGAGTTTCATGAAGTTGTGAAACCCAAAACATAGTTCGACCATCATAGACAAAGAGACATGCGACAAAGATCTGTAAATTTGAAGGAAAAATCTTTGGGAAGAACTAAATCTAGAGATCATGATATCTTCGAAGCTCAAAATTTCAAAGGGTTTGGTCCGCTGTCATATCCCATGGTCATGCAGGAGGAAGAGTCTAGCGCAAGGTGAGCACTCACAAAGTATGGTGTTGCCGAGAGCATCGTAGAGTGGAGTCATGGGTAGTTCGACTCTGTGGGTAACACTAAAGGGACTTGTGCGTTGAACATTCAATGTCTATTGAAGGCCCAAAGAGTAAATTCGGCTCAGGAATTTGAAGATCCAATACCGAGAGGTCACAGATCCCTAGGAGGGAAGGGGGGCTACCATCATCTTGGGGAACATTTACCTATTGTATCCTATCATTCATTTTATGCAACACCCCCACCACTTTTCAAAGAGTTGTAATTGATATATTCTCTGATTTAATTCATGATTACATGGAAATATTTATGGATGATTTCACCACATATGGTAATAAATTTTATTAGGCATTAACAAATCTAGAGAAAATATTGATAACGTGTAGGGAATCAAATGTTTCTATCAACAATGAAAAATGTGCAATGGTGTTAATTGATGGCATCATATTAGAATATCTCATCTCAAATAAAGGCATCCAAGTGGATCCAACAAAAATCAAGGTAGTCTTAAACTTATCGATCACATCATCGCAAAAATAGGTACCAAGCTTCTTAGGATATGATAGTTATTACCGTTACTTATCAAAACTTTTTGACGAATAGATCTTCCATTATTTTCTATTCTTACCAAAGATTCTGAGTTTTTATTGACAAAAATATGCTAGCATGCACTTGCCAAACCCAAAATTAAAGTGTCTGAGGCTCCTATTTTAAGGGGACCTGATTGGTCCCTCTCATTTCGTATTTCCATGGACACATCAGGCATCACCATTGGAGTTTTTCTAGGGAAACAATAAGGAAATGATCCATATGCAATCTACTACATCAACATGAATCTCTCTCCGACGCAACTAAATTGTATAGTAACAAAAATTGAGTTTCTTGCGGTAGTAAAAGCATTTAATAAATTTCAACATTATATCACCGAATATCCAATAATAATTCAAATTGACCATGTTTCCATAAAATATTTAATTAAAAATCCTATAATTAATGTTAGAGTCACTAGATGGTTGTTTTTATTACAGGACTATGATATAACCATCTTGAATAAACCAGTAAAATATAATGTAGTGGTTTATTTTCTTTTGAGACTCGCATCTAAAAAAAATGAGCCACCCATAGAATAATATTTTCCTGATGAGCACCTATTTGGAGTTTCTACTAAATCCCCTTGGTCTGAAACTATCACTAATTACTTGGCTACATGTAGACTACTACATCATTTATCTCCAAAAGAGTGATAGAATATCATCAAACAAACTTGAATATTCTAATGGATTGGTGATTGCCTCTTCCATGAAGGATTTGATCTCATTATTAGAATATAAGTGAGAGAATACAAGATCCATGACCTATTCAATTCCTTCCATGAAAATCCATATGGAGACTACTTTGCGGACAAGAGAACCAAGTACAAGGTACATCAACAAGGGTACTATTGGCCCACTATATTTGCATATGCCAAGAAATATGTAAAAAGTTGTGATAGCTTCTAGCGCATGGGAAGAATAATGCAATCAGACCAGATGCCATTATAACCATAGTTGGTATTGGAACCCTTCGATAAATGGGCCTTAGACTTTGTGGGTCCAATCAATCCTTATTCCCATCATAACTCCTACATCCTAGTATGTAGAAATTATGTCACAAAATGGATGGAATCCAAATTAGTATTTGTTGCGACATAATAAGTAATAGTGGTATTTATTCACGAATAAGTATTCACGATATCTAGGATACCTCGACAGATCATTATTGATGGAGGAAAACATCTCACTTCAAGTCTAATCAGAGAATCAATGGAAAAATACAAGATCAAACACATGGTTACCACACCACATCACTCACAGGACAACAAACAAGTAAAATGAACAAACAAAATCCTTGAGGCCATCATCACCGAGATTTTCATATTACACCTCAAGGACTGGGATGACAAACTACTTGAAGCTCTATGGGCCTACTGGACGACATGGAGAACTATTATTTTCTTCTCCCCATATGAATTGGTGTATGGAAAGAGAATATTGTTTCCAATTGAAACATAGATACAAATACTTATAAAATCCATACAACTCAGAATGGACCTAACATAAGCTCAAAAACAGTGACTCCTAGAGATCAATGAAGTATATGAATTTTTTCAATCTATCCTACACCACACAACAATAATACAACATAGACGAGATCAATTCTAGAATGAGGTGAGTACCTGCACAAGAGATCTATCTAGCATAAGAATGAACACAACTTGTAAAAGTGAGAAGAGAAGAGAAAAAATGGAGAGAAAATTATAGTATTATATTAATAAAAAAAATAATGATAATTTACAAATGATATAATATGTATAGCTCAACTAATGCACACTAGAAGATAATCCAATGCACCATAGTGGTGGTGTAAAGATATTTGGACACACATAGACAATTATTGGAATTAACTGCCACTTAGTCCTTGTTAACTAGTCATTTAAGCTTCTGTTAACTGAGTTTGACATGTAGAAGTGAGAGAAACACATGCATCTCCTAGTGATAAAAACGAGGAAGATAATTACCTAGGTGAGTGTGTAATATCTCCAACACCGATAATATCTACAAAGACAATTACCTAGGTGCGTGTGTAATATCTCCAACGCCACTAATATATCCAAAGATCCAGTTTAACATTAGTGTAACAAACATATTAAGATACACATGCACTTCATTAGAAATCTTATTCAAGTTCGTGTTCTCGAAGTGCACTTTTTCCTGATAGATGATCAAGCTATACACATTTTCTTGCTAAGGGGGAATGTTAAGCTATTTAGACACTTAGAAGTTAGTCAATATTGACTTGGTCTAATGTATGTTTAGGTAAAGCTAGTTTCTTTATTATGCATCTGTAATTAAGTAATGCAACTGTCACAATTTATTCTAGACATAAATTAATTAGAGGGTTCATATTCTCATTGATATTAACAACTATATTGATCCATGGCTTAACACATGATTGGTCCATGATCTCTATTTAAAAAACATGGAAAGTCATTTTCCCAAAATCAATTTTGAAATTTTTTTATGTAAAATATTTTTCTTTTGCATAAATATGTTGCCTGAGTGTGAATTGTTTTTAACAAATTTAACTATGTAAAAATTGATGTACTAATTTTTTATTTGATTGTGTGAGTTATTAATTAAGATATTTATTAAAGAGTAAATGACTTGGTGTTAAGGTCTAATTTTGAAAATCATGGAAAAAAAAAACAAGAAAAAACACTCTCCTATAAAACCAAGAATCCCCTCAAACTGTATTGTAAAACATAACAATTTAAAAACTCTTTTAAAAGAAAATGATCGAGCATTATTTAATATCAAATTTATTTAACCAAAACACTTTGTAATAGTTTTATCATTTTATTATCAATAACAATTTATTTGATATACATACTTATAAACTATTAATTCGTAATAAATTTTTATTTGTATCTTACAACTTACCACTTATTAATTGCTTATCCAAGTTATATATATTTTTTCAAAATTCATTAAACTAATTTTAATACAATCCCTTGAAATTATATCCTAAAGGTTTATCCTAAATGTTCTTAGGACATGAACATATACCATGATATATTGTACATATTTCACAATTAATTTAGTTTTTGGATTTACATAATTAAAACATTTTAAAACCTTCTAAAATTATTCTATAATTTCTAAATTTTTATATGGCATAAACCTATGTAATAACAATTATTCTTTATATTATTCATCTTTTATAATTATTATATAATTATTTTTTATAATTATTATATAACTTGGTGAAATTAGTATATTAAAACATTCTTAAAGAGTAAGGAATAAGCAGCACCACCATTAAATCCACTTCTTACAAGTGTTGTTCTGAATTCTTTTGAATGACATGATGACAATGAAATAACTAGTAGCATTGAATCACAAATTGCTAGAGGATTCGAACCTCTATTCTATGCACGGGAGGTGGTAATGAAAGTAATATCATAACGAGGACTCCACTAATTTTCAATACAAGTATATATGTGTTCTAAAGATTTCCTAATATACCATTTCACAGTTTTCCATAAAAAAAATAATTCAACACAAATTACTAAAATTTTAATTATTTAATATTAAATTTATTTAAAAAAATATAATAAATATTATTTTATTTTTATTAAAAATTTAAATTACTTAAAATTGGATTAAATAAATATTAATAATATGAATTACAGCACATCATATTAAAATTAGATTAAATTACTTTACGTCTAATCTCTGTATTGGGGTCAATAATCGAGGGAAACAATTTCACTATGAGAATTCTAAAGCCCAAATACAATTTCTAAGGATGGGCATACAAAACCGTATAAATACAAAACCATAAAACAAAGCGAGGGAAACGATTTCACTATGAGAATTCTAAAACCCTAATACAATTTCTAAGGATGGGCATACAAAACCGTAGAGATACAAAATCATAAAACAATTTCTAAGGATTAGCATACTCGGGTTTTCTCACTTCATTAAAAAATAAGAAAGATTTATTCATTCTTATTCTACCAATGATTCAACAAGTGTTGTTCATAAATGCTAGAATACATATATGAGACCACATTACAATGGTGAAATGACAGATTATATGTATGAGACCATATTATAATGGTGTTATGCAGTAGAAGTAAAAACAAGGCATATAACAGAGCATAAAATAAGCAAGATCATACAAGCATTAAACCAAGCACATCAATCATATATTTGACATAGTGATTTATGTGGAAACCCATTGAGGGAAAAAACCACTGACAATGAATATAGTTATTGTTATTATTCAAGGGAGAATCACAATAGCCTTTATAGGCATAGAATCATCCTCTCCTCACACACTCTTCTCTTCCTTGCACACTCTTGCACTCACATTGTACTCGCACCTCTATGGGTATGCTTCAATATATAACATCTATCACTCTCTTACACAAAAGGATCATGAATAGATCACATAGTTACACGATCAGTTCATAAATAGATTGCATGCATGCACATTAACATAGTTGCATGAATGTGCATGTGCATGTGACCGCACGAGGAAATTCGTTGGCATGTTTCCAACAATCTCCACCGACAACAATTTATCTGATATATCATGCCCTTAATTAATTCATCCATCATCTTTCCTGCAAGAGAAGCCAAACACCATCACAACTCAACAACTTCTCTAACAATAATGTTACATGAACATGCATTTACGATTCACTCAAGTATGGACCATTCTCTCTCCATCAGTGACTTGTCTAATAAATTGATGCATTTGTCCAAATCTCATGAATCATAACCACAGACCAAATCACCGCAATCATTGTATGTGATAAGTCTTGTGCCTTTGTGTTTGAAGAACTCATTTCCATGCTCTTCACCTAGTTTTTCCATGCATCTACTGGCCCCACAAACTGCATGTGAAATGATGTCCATTTCTCCATCGCAATCATCAAACTTCCTACTAGCATATAGTACTCGAGACATATAACCATTTTCTTCTTCATCAATTAGGACATAAACCTGGAGAAAACTTACAATTGAAAGCCAAAGGGATTTTACCAGTTTCACATTATTCATACTGAATTTCCTGAGTATCTTCACTACATACTTCTGTTGCGATAACCATACTTACCATATTTTTTGTCTCTGTGTATTTCCATGCCCAATATTTATTTTTCTACTCCCAAATCATTCATAACAAACATCATACCCAACTGAGGCAATCTGTTGATCTCAACCATGCATATGGTTGCAACAAGCATAACATATAACACCATTATAATGAATATACCATAAACACAATGGTTATACTCACTTCTTGTAAAATTTGGCTCACCATGAAGGAATCAAACAACTTGTACCATTTTCCTAGCATGCTTTAGGCCATACAATTATTTTTGAGTTGCAAACAAATCTTTTGTTGCGATTTTAAACTAACCGTTTTGGTTGTTCCATATACATCCCCTTGTCCAAAAACTCCATGTAAAACAATTTTAACATTTAGTTGTACTATCACAACCAGTGCTAACACAACATGAATAGAAACAAGCTTTTAACAACTAGTGAGAAACTTTCTTGGAAATCAATACCTTCCAAATACCTTTCTGCTACCAACCATGCTTTGATCCTTTCATATTTTACTATGTTTGATTTTATAAAAGGAGATACATCAAACATTGCATCTCTATCCATGATGATTCTATGGGTAGTAGGATCCCACAGTCTACACCCCTTAACATCATCACCATATCAAAGATCTACCTATTTGATCTGAGTCCTTCATAGACTATTGATAAAAAGATAAGCATCACAACCAAATAATTTCACATTTGAGTAATCACCAAATGACCTGTTCATACCTTTTCATGAATTTGCGTGTCGTTTGCAACCGATGGTGACAGAGTTACAAGATAACACAACTTATTTTTTCCACAACTATTGCTGCAACTTGGAATTATTGAACATGCCTATTCGATTCCAACTTCCTTGCAATACTTTCCAAGTTCCATGGATATTAACTTACCTTCATCATATATTCTCAAACTCTTGATTGACCTGCCAACACATCATCCTTTCTGCAAACCCACCTCCACCTCTAAATTGAACACACTACTCCACCTCGAAATGTGCATTTGAACAACCTTGACCAAATCCGACCAAGCCGACCAAGCCTTCACCGCTTACCTCCAGGCCCATTTACATTGGAGTTCTCCAAGCCTTTTATGGGATAAATTACATGAAATCCATTGACACAATACTACGAGATACCCAAAACACATGGACCCTAAAAACCACATTTTTTTACCTAAAAACATATTTAACTCATTAACTCTTTCACCAAGTCAAGGTTAACCCAACATAAATGCCCCCCGACATATTCAATCTACCTAAATATATGTCTAGACTTTTCATAGGTGACTTGATAAACTAGGGGTACTCATGCCTATTCAGTTCTTATAGACATATGCTCATTTACATGCAATTGATAATTTCTACAACTCCAAAGTAAATACAATTTTTTATTTTTTTATTTTTTTATTTTTATTATTTCATGGTGACTCAAGCATCACCTCCCTACACCTTTTATGTCAAGACATGTGGAGAGACACAATAGACAGAGAAAACTTCATCAACCATACCTGTAGTTGAATTTGCTTATTTTGCGGAGTTCTCTTTGGATGCTTGTTGTCTTTTCCAAAAATCCTTCTTGAGATGCTCAGATTTGCCACAAAACCAACATTTTGTCTTACCCTTATTGTCTTTTGATTTAGAATTGGTTGTACCTTTATGATATTTCCCTCCTTCTATAGATCGACCTCTAACCACAATTTCTTCTACTATTGAGGTTTCTTTACCGAATTTTTTCCTTATCTCCTCACACAACAAAGCTCCCACACCGATGTCATAATCAATGGCATATGTTGTGTTAAACCACACAGTTGTGACCAGATGATCCCAAGACTCAGGAAACTAACATAGTAGCGTAACTGCATTGTCCCCATCTACGAACTTTACTTCCATATTAGTTAATTGATAAATCAAAGTATTGAAGCTATTTAAGTGATCAGGAATTTTCGTACCTTCTTTCATCCGCAAGCTGTAAAACTGCCTCTTCAAGAAGATTTTATTTGACAAGTTCTCTTTCATATACACACTCTCCAGTTAGTTCCACAAACCTATTGGTGTCGTCACTTGTTAAACAACACTTCATCTGGCAGACACAAACAAATAGTAATGAGGGTTCTAGCATCCATATCCTCACATTCCTCATCTGTTATGCTTCTTGGTTTCTTTGAATTTCTAGCCAAGGCCTTTTGCAATCCTTGTTACATAAGAAAATCTCGCATCTTGAGCTTCCATAGTGCAAAACTATTCTTACCATTGAACTTTTCCACCTCAAACTTGGAACTCTGCACTTTCGCCATTAGCAGAAAAAATCCAAAAAACCATTGCTTATAAAACTTAGCATCTTTATATGAAAAAAAAAATCTTATACCTCATGATCGTCGCACGTTTTATGAGGGTAGTCTGCAACGATTTAGAAATCACACACCTTGTCAAACTATGGCTTGTGACGATGTTGCACTTTGATACAGGGACAACCTGCAACAGTGTAATAAAAGTTGTCCTCGGCTAATCCACTTCACTTGACTCGGCTCAGCCCGACTCTTCGATCCAACAACCAGATTCTCTTCTCCTTCGCTCTCTTCTCCTTCAACTCTAAGCTCTGATACCACTTGTTAGGCATATAACAGAGCATAAAATAAGCAAGATCAAACACACATTAAACCAAGCACATCAATCATACACTTGACATAGTGATTTATGTGGAAACCCAATGAGGGAAAAAATCGCAGGCAATGATTATCGGTATTATTATTACTCAAGGGAAAATTACAATAGCCTTCATAGGCATACAATTATCCTCTCCTCACACACTCTTCTCTCTACTCATTCACACACTTGCACTCACATTGTACTCATACCTCTATGGGTATGCTTGCATATGGATATGCTTGGTTGACATGTTTCTAACAAATGGAATGTAGAAAACTACAGATAGTTACCTCTTGAGAAAGTGATCATTTATTTTAAACATAAGCAAACCTCAATTTGAAGCATAAGAGAGCCTCATTAAAAGAAAAAGAATCTCAAAAGTACAAATTATTCATATATTCAAACAAAGAAATATAATCAATAGAAAACTTGAATATTGGTAACAACCCTCCAACAAATGTTGGTAGTCTTTCTCGGCTATCAAGAGCAGGAAGGGCCCACAAATTGTTGGTTTCCACCCTCCGCCAACCGCTTCGAAATGTCAATAAGTCATACTTTATTTTTTGATCTGTGCATGATTTTCCTGATCGGTTCTTTACTGTGATCGGTTTCTTTTTGTTGAGTAAGATGCCATAGGAATCAAGGAACCTCATAATTCCATAGAGGTATCCACAAACACATGGTATTTAGTAGTAGATGGGGAATTAGTAGTACTCAACAATGTGAAAAGCAATTTGCTGCAGGATTAAAAGCAATATATCAACTCATCATTTTAATCAATAATTAATTTGAATTTTCAATTAAATGAAACCTAGTAGGAGGATTATATGTACTTTAATTTGAATCTTCAATTAAATGAAACTTAGTTGGAGGATTATATGTACTTTGTTGCAGCCTGGAACAAAGTACTGTAAAAATTTTAATTTTAATTTTAATTACGAAGGTATTCATATTCAACTCAATGATTAGTGTTCTATGCATATTTTGCATTTTTCTTGCTAGGGTATGACTGTTAGCCTGACCTTTTCTGGAAGGGGAGTATGATCATGTCGATCCCCTTCTGGTCCCCAATGCTGGAGATATTCAGAATTTGAGAGATGGCGGTCATGGGTTTCACTATCACTTTGCTGAGTTTTCGATATGCCTCATCTAGTAGGATTTCTTGATTACTCATCTTTTTTCATGGGTGAAATTTGAAACTCGTGCTAAAGGTTATTGAAAGTTAATAAAGCAAGGTTTCAATCTTAATTAATTATGTAAATGCGAAAAAGTAAATACATAAACCTATATTTTATATTTTTATGAAAGTTAAAAATTTAAAGATTAAAATCACAATGAATAAATCATTATAACAATTAAAAATATTGGATCCATATTTAATCCCATTCATAAAAAAACATTAAAAATTAAAAACACCTGTACGGATTTCCAATAGTTTTAGTCTATGGACGTAATAAATAGTCAACAACAACTCAACATCTTACACTAACCACTTAACCAAAATTGACAGAGTTAGATAAATGTAAGAAAACTAAAGTAATAGAAACCATCAAAACAAGTATAGAAAGGCCTGTAGTCACGGCTCTTCGCCTTCTTCTCCGACTGAGCTATCATTATGATTCTCGTCCTCCTCATCTGTTCTCCAGCTTTCAACTGTGGACTGCTCTGAACTCGGGCTTTCAACTGTGTACTCCTCTGAACTTGGGCTACTAGTTTCTATTAGACTATAAGAATTTTCCATTCTTACATCATTGTAAAATTTATTGGACCATATGTAAATCTCCCCGTTAGCACTTCCTGTGAAAATTTTATGAGTTGTTTCATCGTATGCAAATGCACGGGGCGGAAGAAATCTCAGTGCTGACTCTCTAAGCTTTGAAGTACCCGCTGTAATCTTTGCGATGCATTCTCCTGTGAAAATGCTACTAATATTGATAGTTACCAGATCAAACCTATTCTCTTCGTCACAGCAAACAGATATGACAATATCCTGTGCAGTTGTAATGTACGAAGGAGACAAAAGGCTGGGCATATATAGTCGGTGGTCTTGAAATGTGACCAGAATGTCACCTTCTAAATTAGAAACATGAAGGCTTTTCATTTTGGTGTAGCAAATGAACAAATTTCTTTTGTATAAATAATAAGGACGAACTGCCATCTCAATATCGGTTGTTTTTATGATTCTGGAAATTGAAGCAGATATATCCAGGATCTGCATACCCAGTTCCGATTGTTGTAGAAGAATTCTATCGGTGCCACAGAGTTCCACGTAGCAAATTCTATGTTCTGGATAAACAGGTATGGAAATTTGCTTGCGTTGTTGTCCGGTCTGCTTGGAATAAATTCTCAATAAAACTTTTTCCCTTGCAAAGTTGTGATCGTACCTTTTCACAAACAACTCCGAATTTCCTGGACTTCCAAATCTTAAATTTAAAGAAAAAGAATAATCACGTTCATACGGTATTGTAAATAATTGAGCGTAATTTTTCAATTCATAAATTTTAAATAACCTCTCTGTCAAATTGACAATCACGCCTCTGCAATTCGGAATCTCAAATTGCCAATCACGAATGAAGCCGCCGTCTTGGGGACAAATATTTCTTTGTTCCCTGGTTAGCCCTGCTTTTATCAATTCAATTTCCAGACTTACAAATCTTCTCCTATCACGCTCCCAATCGGTCTCAACAATTATCAATGAATTGTTATTTGTATTATAACAAACAAACCCGATTTTCATTGTGATAATGATCTGTGACCCATGGTCGTCTGTAAGGGGTGAGAATTCTTCGTCCAGGCGGAATGGAAGAAGATAGAATGCTTTATAGATAACAAATATTATGTCACCGGTTATGACGAATTCGGGAGCAGAGCCGTACACCACAGGGTCATACGCTTGTAAATGATAATCCCGAAAAATATTTGGGAGCTTCCAGCTATTACCTGTGTTGCATATTTCTCGCACGCAGGCGTAGGTTGTCGAAGTAATTAATGGAAGTAGTTGTCATCCTGCTCCTCTCTTCCTCTTCTTGAGAATGATCGTGGAGAGATTTCATGGCTCCCACAAGTGGGAGGAGTTCATGGGCGGCTATATCTGGTTGTAGAGATGGCATTTCATCTCGTGCTTTCTCATACCTTGTCTTCTTTTGTATGTGGTCTGTCATGGCTCTACAACTACAGGAAGACCAAAAATCTCTGCTAGAAGACCAGAAATTTTCTAGAGTTTGCTTCAAATAAGGAGTTGCAATCATAGAAAGGGAACTCACCAAACCATCGCAGCGTGACCCGCTGAACTAGAGAGCTGTAGGTGCAAAGAGAAGACAACGATTGCTGGATGTATTCTTGCCGACCCGATCGGTACTGGAGAGATTGCCGATGCTCGCCCTCAAAATGCTGAGTAGATATAAGGGTTATGAACCTGTTTGAAGAAGAGCTAATCTGCCCAGGAGATAGCCTCTAAGGATTGCGCAGATCTGAGAAGATGGGTTTTTGCTGAAAATGGTGCATGCAATGATCCGAACTAAGCCCAGAAATAGGGCATAGGTCTGAAGATAAGAGCTGTGCTTAGTTTGTGCACCAGAATGATCTGTTCTTCTTCTGACAAGCTAAAAAGGGTGTAGATCGAGCCAAAATAATAAAAAAGAGACTGCAACTAGCTGATCCATGGAGGAGCAGGGTTATAAGAAGGCCCAGATCCGGAGATAGCAACCTATAGTATGTGAAATATTCAGAAAACGCTTAGATATGATAGCATTTGATAAGTGTCACAATGAAGAAAGCTGCTCTCAAGGAACCCCAAAACAATATAGACACAAAATTACTCATATCATATTGATTTTTCTAAACTCTTATAAATATTATAGGCAATGGGCATTCAAATCTTAAAAAGAGAGTGGTTTTTCTGGGTCAGGATGGTTTTTTTTGGCTAGTTAATGTTCTACATTTTCAGTTAGATATTTTTTTAATTAGGATGATCCACGTAAGACTGTTAGAGACAAAGTTCAATGAACCAGATTCTCGACCCACTAGTAAAACTTTGATCTTTCACATAGTTATTATAGAATTTATTGCTATTATCAAATTTATAGACAATTTTTGTCAAATAAAAAATCTATATTAGTAATCCTATCCCATTAAAAATTTATAACTATTAATTTTATTTTTTTTCTAAAATTATGAATAAATATTTCTTAGAGTACTTCCTATTGATCTATGGATAGTAAACCAGATAAACCTTTTTTTTTTTTTTTTCAGGTAAAACATCTCGGAAAATCCTCTAGTGGTAAGCATAATTATCGGAACTAATCCCAAGGGTATCAAGAAAGTCCAACCCAGGATAACTATTGAAACTTTCTTCTTTTGTTCCAAAGAAATCCTTGGGGAAGCCCTATTAGACGGTAAAGGGGAAAACTCATCTGGATGCCTAGATTATTGAGCCTAATGTCATTGCAATCAAGAGATTCCAACCCATTATAACTATTAATTGTTTTTTTTTTTTTCAAAGGAAACCATTAAAGGAAACCCTCCGGATACTTCTCCTCGATTCATGGATTGTAAAAAGTAAACTACTTACCAGCATTAGGGGCCTAATCTCGAAGGGATTAAGAGATTAGAACCCATCATGACTATTAAATCTTTCTTTTTTTACAAAGAAATTCTAGTGGAAAAGCCTAACCCCAAGGGGATCAAGAAAGTGCCACTGAGAAATCTTTTAAGAGTCTCAAGACCATTAAAACTAACCCTTGAAACTTATAACTATTAAAACTTAATAAAATTAATTAATTAATTATTAAATACTTATTTATCTTAATAAATACTTAAAATATTAATTAATTATTATCCTAATAAAAGTTCCACTAATCTAGTCTACACTTATTAAAGTTGAAAATCTCAATAAGTATTAAAACTAAATAAAAAATAATTAGTTAATTCTTAAATACTTATTTATGTTAATATATATGGAAACGACTAAACGATTATTAACTTATTTATTTTTGAGTGCACGTGTTATTTTAAAGAGTATTTAAAGTTGGTAAGTCAAATTTTAGAATTTTTGGTTATTAATTTTTTTTTCAATAGAATATTATTATGATATAGACTATTATTATGGGATTATTAATTTATGGAATAAGTTAAAGCTGTAATTTAAATATTTTAAGTTTTTGTTTTTTTGGTATATTTGCTGGAAATCTGGTGAGAACTTGTTGGGTCTGCATATTTGAATGGTTGGATTTGGAGAACTTGTTGGATCTACACATTTGAATGGTTAGATTTGGATAATCTGAGTTCCCCATGGGTTTTTTCAGATCCATTTATGTATTTAGAAATGCAAAGAAATGCAATTTAAACAACAAAAAAAATGTGATTGATTTATGTCACCTAATTCCAGAGGATAGAAAAAAGGTAGAACACTTAGACAACCAATAAGTTAAATAGTGAACAAACTTGACCTTTTTTTGTTATGATTTTTTTCTAAATTAGGTAAGATTCTTTTCCAAACTTATAATTTTCTTTGACCATAAAACTTTATTTTTAGGGATTTTAGCTCATTGTTAAGAAAGACCTAGACAATTAACATTAAAAAATAAATGAATACATCTAGATGGAACTTTGCATGACTGGAAATAAACCCACCATAAAGGTTTTCCTTGTCCACTTATTAACTCACTTATTAATTTATTAGTAGGTTAAATCTCCTATGTGAGGCCCAATAACATAAGATATAATTTAGAGGCATCTAACCAAAAATTAGGATGTCATCCATGAAAAACCATTTTAAGTATGTCATTTCTATATGTAGGGTTTACTTCGGATGTGAATAGGAAAGGAGATTTTATAGTTTTAAATAAAACATTTTTTAGATGTCAATAGTGGAAGATAACTTTTAGGACATCATTGATGGGAAAAATAATGAGATTATATACAAATTAAATGAGTTGATTCTTACTCCCTATGGGTAGGGTCTACTTCCTATATGAATAACATGATCATATGAAAGGATATGGAAAAATCCCTAAGAGTTAGCTCAAGTGGTTTTGAGCTAGACTTGAAGCTATCCCTAGTAGAGGAGGTCACAGGTTCGAATCTCTATCAAATGTGGAGATTGGTGATGAAGTGTTCTATCTCTTGAATCATGGACAAAGGAAATAGCTATGATAAACTTTGCTAAATGACTAAATGATTAATAACTTAATAAATATTCAATATTGAATCATGGAAAAAGGAAATAGCTATGATAAGCTTTGCTAAATGACTAAATGGTTATTAACTTAATAAATATTCTACTATCAATATTAACTTATTTATTTTTGAGTGCACATGTGTTATTTTAAAGAGTATCTCAAGTTGGCAAGTCAAATGTTAGAATATTTGGTTATTAATTTTTTTATCAATAGAATATTATTATGGGATTATTAATTTATGGAATAAGTTAAAGTTGTAATTTAAATAGTTTAATGGATCTGCAGATTTGAATGGTTAGATCTGGAGAACTTGTTGGATATGCAGATTCGGTTGGTTAGATCTGGATAATCCGAATTCCCCATGATTTTTTTCAGATCCATTTATGCATTTAGAAATGCAAAGATATGCAATTTAAACAACAAAAAACTGTGATTAATTTATGTCACCTAATTCTAGAGGAGAGAGAAAAAACATAAAAGTGTTAGACAATGCCTATGTTAAATAGTGAACAAACTTGACTTTTTTCTAAATTAGGTAAGAGTTTTGTCCAAAATTATAATTTACTTTGACCATAGAAGTTTTAATTTATTTCCCATAGATCCATATTGAAATTGACTTTGTTTCAGTAGGGTTTATCTCCTATGTGAGGCCTAATATCATAAGATATATTTTAGAGACATATAACCAAAAATTAGGATGTCATCCATGGAAAACCATTTTAGGTATGTCATTTCTATATGTAGGGTTTACCTATGTGAATATCAAAGGAGAGTTTATAGTTTTAAATGAAACGTTTTTTAGATGTCAATAGTGGAAGATAATTTTTAGGACATCATTCATGGGAAAACTAATGAGATTATATAAACAAAAAATGAGTTGATGCTTTCTCCCTATGGGTAGGGTGTACTTCCTATATGAGTAACATGATCATATGAAAGGATATGGAAAAATCCCCAAGAATTAGCTCAAGTGGTTATGAGCTATACGTGAAGCTATCCCTAGTGGAGGAGGACACAAGTTCAAATATCTTCTTCCCCCTTGGGGTTAGGACCTATAGTCAGAGCCGACAATTTACCCCATTTATCATCCATGAAGTGGGGAAGTACTCGGGGTTTCCCATGAATTCTGACCTCGAAAAAAGAAGGAAAGGATAGTGCACACGATAATAGAGGAAAAATAGAAGGTTTTTATTACAAAGTGACATCCAATATGGATTTCAAAATTCTTCCTAAAATATATTGAAAACATGAAATTAATAAGTTACAATTCATTCTCTATCAAATGTGGAGATTGGTGATGAAGTGTTCTATCTCTTGAATCATGGACAAACCAAATAACTATGATAACAAAGAGTTGTTGTATATGTTGGTATGAAAATATCAAACACTAAGTAGGCGATGTAGGAAATTATAATTGTTAATACATGCACCTAAATTACTCTATTAGATATTATAATTGTGCTTGCCAATATTTCAAATCTCTCATCCAATCATAAATTGCATTCAAGGCTAAGGATAGATTGCATCCATTATCAAGAGAGCATTTTTATGCATCAAACTAAGGATATATTGTATCCATGCTCAAGAAGGATATTTGTATGCATCAAATCTAGTATCAATGATTGTAACTCATCATACCTGCATTGTTAGAGGGTGCAATGTTCATCAAACCTAGTAAAACACACTAACAAGAGAAGCATGTGCTTCAACAAGTGATGTACTTTTCTACCATAAAGAGAACACTCAAAGTGGTGTGTCATCTTAGAGCATATAGGGAATTTTTTCTTTGAAAATATTCACATACACAACAATATCTTTTGGCTTATGGAATTTTAATATAATAAAAAAATTCCAACCATTATTCTAGTTTTTTCAACAATTTTGTATTTATTGGTGGTATTGTTTTGTGTTATTCTAAAGAACCCCATATTTATTCTGGCAAGTTTTGAGTAGTGGCTTAGAAGATCCTCCTTTACCTTTTTTTTTGTCCACCCTCTATTGGAAATGTTTTTCTTCACTGTCTAGTATTTCCATTATGCGCCACTTCTTTTCCAAAGTGGACTTCTTCTTTCTATCATGGCTCATGCCTTTTGCACAGGATCCACCCATGTGGACCACCCTCCTTTCTTGGAAAAACCACCCCATTGGAACAAGCACTCTCGTCCCTTTAATTGCTTGTTCCTAGATGGTAACCAGTAATAAGATAACGTCCTTAGCAATATAGAGTAGTAATGATTTCAAAAACCAAACAACTGAAAATTTTCTTTAGATATCATCATTGATGATTCATCTTCTCCTTCTTTGTTCATGAATGTGATCAAAGATTTGAGTGAATGTGTCTTGTTGAAATGATGTCAACAAATATATCCCTATCTCATAGAATACATGTAGCTAGAAATGGTTAATACAAATCATTCCCAAGGTCGTGAAGTCAGAGTACACCATGCAAGAAAGTTTGATATTCCTCTTTGTGGCTATATTGTTTAGGGTATGCTAGAAGATTAAAAGTCTAATGCTATAATTTTCATCAATGAGTTTGATGAGCACCAAGGATGAGATGTCATGATTTGATTACTAGGATATTCTCCATCTTTTTCTTCAAACATAGGAATATTTAAAGGAAATTTTGTAGGTATGAGAGGCTATCTTTGATTATGCAACACCGAGTCATTAGTTATGTTAATTAAATTGGAAAGATTCCATGTAGTGAAAAAGATAACTTGTTTTTCGTAAAATAATTCTAATTATTGGTAGCTTGTCCCATCATCTAATTATTCATCATATTACCACTCATAAAACCCATTTCAAGGGTGTTTCCACCATCATTAATGAAAGTTGGATTCATCTAAAAGAAAATTTTCTATGGGAAAGTTCTTGTTGTAAGAAAGTTTTGGGGGAAATCTTYATTGAACATATTCCCCATTCTCGAGAAAACTACTCCTTTGATTRGTATGATGGAATATGGAATAAATACACTCTCGAAAGATGATATGGATGCAGAGAAGTGYGTCCCTCCAAATGGGAATGCATGGAAATGGGTAGATAAACTCCCTATTGATATACTAAAATTGTGAAAAAAACAAGCGGTGCACTAGTATTGAAMGGCGGAATTTCAAAGGGTGGCATCCTAAAAGAGAAAGCAYCGCMAYTTTGRGGAGTAGATGATTGAKTTCTTATTCCATTGTTGGGATTTATTAAGGGATTATTGGTACCCCTGATAGAAATCCTAGAGATGGGGATATTAGTGCTCACGATGGAGATTCTTGAGATGGGGCATTGATACCCCACCAAAAATATCATACATCGGGAATTGGTTCCCTCAAAACCTAAAGTAATATTGAAATCATTCATAATAAACCACTAGTATAAAGGATTTGGATGTGAGACATGATCTCTCTATATATAATCACAAACACACAAAATAAGTAGGCTCTATAGGTTCATAAGAAGTGGGTTAAAGTTCAACGTCTTTGGATCAGGGATGTCCTTGAGCTTAGGTGGCATAGAATCATTCTAGGTGGGTGTTAGTCCCTAAAGTTTCACTTGACTATGAGAGGGAAACCTAGGGAATCATAAAGTTCTTGCAATGGTTTTATGGATAAATTTTTCATTTAGGTTTTGAATTGGTTGAAGGTTGGGTTAAGGATAATGTGAAAAATATGTCTCAAACATGAAAGGGGAAAAACATATCTCAATGGATTAGTAAATGGTATTCAATCTAATGGATGAGATGGAAAGAGAAATATAAAGAAAGGGGAAATATGTAAGATTTCAATTTGTCCACTCACACATGAAACTCTTGATCCTAAATATCATTCAAGACACAAGAGAAAAATACTTGAAAAAAATCTGATTATGAACAAATAGTCAGTAAAGTTTTCATGGCTTACTCATAAACAAGATACATTATATGCATTGTAGAAGATTAACATGCATTCAAGTAGGAAAAAGATAGAAAAATAGACATAAATTAGAAATCTAACCATGAGATTGTCTTTATCATTTAGCACCAATTGAAATATATGGTTGTATTTACAATAGAGTGTTCTTCAAAATTGTCTAATGGTTCCCAACCCATCCCCCCTTCTTCACTTATCCTTATACACTATTTATATAGAAAGAATACATATTTATCAAGATCTAAAAGAAATGGATCTGGAAACCTCCTCATCTATATTTAGTTTCTTGTTTCAAATAATAAAGGAGGATATCAGATATGATATCCAATTTGAATTGAAGAGGTGGCTTATCAACTATTGTCCATGATATTTTTTAGGAAAATAAATCTGGCAAATTCCTGAAAAATAGGGTCCAAAAATATCTTTGTATCTTCCAAACCGTGATAGACGTGTAAAAAAAAAAGAGTTTTGTGAAGGGGCCAATTACCAAAAAAAATCTCTTTTGGTTTCCAAAAATTCATCTCTGACTTCTTTGTAACCTCGCCAAAATTTGGTCACTAAGGAAATCATTTATTGTGTAATCTCTTAAAAATAGGCCTCAAAGATATATTCGAACCTCTTAAACTGTGATAGCTGCGTAAAAACTGAGAGAGGTTTTTGTGAAGGGGATCGTTCCCAACAAAACCCACTTTTGGTTTCAGAGACTTCATCTTCATAGTTTCAGAAAATGCTCTTGAATATAAATACTAAAAAAGGGAAAAAACAAAATATTGCATGTATTGATTTTTGCCCTTCTTATTTTTTACATTTTTCAGAGCTTTCCTCAAGTGCAGAATTATTCAAATAAATGAATAAATTTTTCTTTATTTATTTTAAGTATTCATGTTCCTCTGGGTTTTTTTTTATGGTCTCAGCTGCTTCTTATCAGACCCTCTGAGTTGGATTCATTTACTCTCTTTAGACTCATCTTTTGGAACAAGAAAATGACTGTGCAACTCTACCTCTATTTTTTGCTTCTCTGAATTTTTGTGAAAGTTATGGATAAGCCTTGAGTAATCCAATGTGTTAGAACTAAGAGTCATCCTCCGAATGAAAGAGGATAATCCCAATACCCATCAAAATGTTTGTGGAGGTAGGTTTATGAGGGGAGGTCAAATGGACAAAACTCAGTTAAAGAATGTTTTAACACGGAAACTGGACAAGAAATGCATAGGGAAATGAAGTTCTCATTAACTTTAGTCACTGGTTTAAGGTTAAAGGTGAACAAGTATTCCATGGGCATTTGACTTTCTAGCATCTTGGTGAAGAAAAACTCAGGCACAAGAGCACTCTTGGACTTAAGTTTCAGACGTTGAAATATATCACAGTAACAAAATAATCAAACCTCCATTACTATGCGACTACAAAAACTTGTCTGGATCCTCCATGCATGAGCATTTCAACACTAGAAGAAACAAGATAACAAATAAATTGACTGAAACTAGTCACAACAATACTGTAATCAAACCTACATTACAATACGACTACAAACCTCGTCTGGATCCTCCATGCATGAGTGCTTCAACATAGATTAAACAAGATGATGAAAGAAACTGACTTGTATTAATGTGAAAGTTCCAAGTCTCATACAAAACAAGAGAACAACTCTGTTATATCAAAATATTATAAAATAGGGAGCTCTTCTCAACCAGTTGATGACCGTAACAAAATCTTGAACTGGTCTATTTATACTCAGATTAGTCCAAAACTACCAGGAGTGTGATCTGGCCATTCCATTCAAGGAGTGTGAGAAGATGGGTTTTTGCTAAAAATGGTCCTTGTAATGATCCGAACTAAGCCCAGAAATAGGGGATAGGTCTGAAGATAGGAATTGTCCTTAGTTTGTGCACCGCAATGATCAAATATTATAACAAACTAAAAAGGGTGTAGATGAGGGTTGGCCTACTATAGAAAGGTTGGAAAACTAAACCACCTAGGGCCTGCCTCTCGAGCTCTTACACTAGGCGAAGACCATCCGAGCTCTACGGGTCTGCGCATGCTCCTTTAGAGCCTCGGCCTTGTTATCACCATAACAATCTTTAGATAGAATCCAAGTCTCAGGATTTAGCGAGAAGATAAATCAGTGTGGATATGTGAGAAGTTTAGAGGATAGGGTCACATCTAGCAGATAAGGGATAAATATAGAAGAGGTGCGAAACTGATGTGGTTCGGTGGGCCAAAGATCTCAAACATCCCATATCGATGGACAGAAGATGTATCAGGTGAGGAAATAACACCGAGGTTAATCACTCAAGAGCAGGAACATAGGAATGCCATGGTTTTGTCTCATAGACAAGTGGTGCCACCAGGGGCACATTGGGGAGAAAAGCGGTCTACCCAAAACCGCTTTTCCTCGCCCCCGATATCAAAAAGTGCATATAAAAGGAGGGCTCCAGTCATTATTTTATGATATTTCAAATCATTTGAATGTTTTAAAATTGGCACAAATGCTCTGTTCAAAATGAAGCTCAACAGTGAACTAGACTCGTGCATTCTCCGCTCATTCACAGGTATTTTTCATCATGGCCATGAATTTTGTCATTTTATCCGTAACAGAGAAAAATCCCGCCTCTAAATAAGAATCCCTAATTGACAGGGACTCCAATATATTCAACACAAAGATAACTGTCTCACCCATTTCCGTGTCCATAGCCAATTTTTTAGATAAGGACAGGAAATGAATACCCTTCATCGAAGTGGCCCAAGCCTCCATAGTCCCTTACATCGTCAAAGTCGCATTCCCTTTCCCAGAATTCATAAGCTAGTGTGCAGAACAATACTCACAGGAAGAAAAGGTCATTTTGAATAAGTTAGGGTCAGAGATCCTGTGCAGAGTAGATAGTCCGTCAATTCAACATGCCCTCGGTACACCAGAGTCTTCCCCTACAACATCTGATCCCTTAAAAGAAGAGAAACTAATTACGATCTAGAGAGAATGTCCTCCCGAGTTCAAAACCCTATTTTTCCAGACCATTGTTAAACATGAACATCATTCTTAGAGTTTGTCATTGCCTATGAATGTAAGCGTCATTCTTATTGAGGTCCAATGGGCATGTTCCATACTCAGTCGGATTTTAGGATTATATAATGACAAATTTGTAGTAGAGGTCATGTTGGGTTTTCTATTGACCTCTTTTCAGTAAGAGTCTAGTCCATTCGTCAGTATCAGTTTTGAAGAGTTCATCGTTGATAATGTGCATAAACAACTAGTAAATTTCCAATCAGTAAGACTCTTCAAGTATTACACGCACTTGCTGAGAATGTTCCTGGAAAAAAATAAGACATAGTTCCCTAAAGCTGCATTCATCTCGACTAAATGCAAAAGGATCACCATTCTCATTTTTATAAATAAGATCATGTCCAAATTTTATAGCTTAATCTTCAACACTGGCCTGCCAAGGGTTTTGGAAGAAATGAAAAGTTCTTTACATCCCAATCTAGAGAACAGGGTAGGAGATTGGGTGTTGTTCATGCACTCTACTGTAATTTGGGTATATGGTTATCAAGAGGGACCTTACCTCTTACCTGTTTCCTTGACTCCCAGAGTCTTTTCCCTGGAGTTAATCAGGAAAAGAATCATCTCAGAAACATAACATTTTCTGAAAATGCACAAAGCATCTAACTTAAAGTTTCTTTTCATAATAGGACCCTTTGTGGTAAAGACTAGATCATGTTTTCCTCAGATCCAGGGAAATCTCAATGAATTTGGGTTTGCACATTTACAAGGTAGGAAATATAATCTGCACCAGGTCATATCTAAAAGAAGACTGATGAGCAAACAAGGCTCTTATGAACATGAACATGGTGAAGGATTCGATAAACTAGAAAATCTGGAAACTTGTGCAGATATGGAATTCATTTTCCAACCTTATCTGACACAACAAATAGAGTGAACCACGCATCAGATCCAGACATAGAAAACTTCTCCAGGGTTGATTATTAAATCTCTCAAGATGAGTGTTTATAGAAAGATGAGAAGTTCAGAGGTCCTTGGTACCAGTGGTCATCAAAATGTTCCCATGAAAATGAAAATCACGCAGTCTCCAAAGATAGTAAAACTGGAGGAGGAAGAACCTAAAGAGAAAGTGAGCATGGAAATGGTGGAGACTAGAACCAAAAATGAAGAGGCTAGTGCAGAAGGATTTCCACAGGGTGAAAGCAGTTCAAGGGCTTTCAGCAGGAAGAAACATGTCTTTAATAAGGCACCTAGAGCAGTCTATCAATCCAAAGAATATTTAGCAAATCAATATGTTGTGAAAGGGAATCTGGCCATGAGTGAAATAAGAGATTTGTTACCCGAGGTAGAGAGGATCTCCTAGCATAAATCTTCCATGTTCTCGGTCAGAGATGTAGAAAGGAAGACACTTAACATAGCGGTGGAAGATGAGGATAAAGTGTCTGAAATCAAGTTGCATTATGAAAATATTGGTGCCCCAGACAAGGTAAAATTTTACAGAAATGTCAGTGACATGTTGTATTCAGACTACTTGAGTTTGAGTTTGAGGGTTTCCAGGCTGACAACTCATGCACTTAAGTTGGATGGACAATTGAAGATGGAAAAAGCATCCAACAGAGCTTGGTAGACCCAAGTCAAAAGATTAGAATCTGAAGGTCCTCAAGGGGTAAAGGCTTCTTTAGATGAGAAAGAGAAATTGATTCAAAGAATGAAAAAGAAGCTAAAGATGTCTTCCACAGAACATCTACAAATAACAGAGCTAGCTTCCCTAGATCAAGAAAAAGAGACATTTAGGCAGGAAGCATTGAATTAAAAGGCAAAAGTATTGCAGCTGGAAAAATAAAAAGTGAATTGGTCGTGAGGGCAAGTAGTAACATCAGACATGGATGCTATTGTACCTTATACTGCATAAATTGGGCCTAAAACTGATGGACTAGTTTAGTCTATGTCCCAAGTCTGCCTTAAGGAAGGGGAAATCAAGAGTCTTAGGGGAGATATAGAAAAGCTGCAGTAGGAAATGAAAATTAAGAATGAGAAGATGGCCCAGTTCCAAAAGGAAAATCAAGAGTTGTAGGAAAGAGTTCAAGAAAATTGAAAATGAGGTTGAAACGTAAAGGAATTTTGTAGGGAACTAAACATGTAATATGGGACTCTATCGCTCCTGAAGCTGCTAAATTCAGGGTGTACCTAAATTTCATAAATGATAAATACATCATGGCTATCACTGCCCAAAGTAGGTGTATTGTTGTAAATGAGACACTGGTGAAATATCCCTCAGAGTGAGCCTAGAACGCTATAAATTTGTTGAATTCTATTCCCACTACTAAACTTCATACCATTGGGGCCAAAGACAGGACTACACTAATCATTTCGGCCAGGAGGATCATTGCTAAGCACAATTTTCTCAAGTCAGTTCAAACCTAGGCCGTACAGATGGAGTAGAGTATACAAGAATTTAAGGATACATTTGAACAATTGTTTATCAAATGCCTCCCACCATTTTGGGATGGAAAAGGGAAATTATACGACCAAGAGAAGCACAACTCGCTCCTCACACAATGAAGAATGGATCATTCCAAGTTTGAAGGCCTAGAAGAAAAATTGAAGGGACCGAGTCTGGTGGAATATTTAACCACAAATTTTTAGATCTTAAATCGGTTTAAGACAATAAAGATCAAGATGCCAACTATGACTTATGCTACTTGTATCGACTTGGATATTCTGATAAAATAAATGATGGATTATGAGATTCCTTCCGACTTATAGAGGAAAGAGATCTTACATATAGAAAGGATGAAATGCAGTTTTCTAGGGACTAGTAAATAGCCTCCAGGTGTCACCAAATTGGCAAGTTCGACAAAATATCAGAGCACAATAGATGGCGAGTACAAAAGAGAACAGTCGAAAAATCAGTCGTTAGTTTATGAAACATTTTTGTTTAATCATTGTAAATCAGTTCACATGCCAAGACTGTCAGTTGAAATTATTGTAGTTGGTTTTAGAATATGAAACGTTTCAATTTTAGCCATTGTAATCGAATTGTATATGTACTAGAAATTACGGATGAATTAATGTTGGTAGAAGTGCAAGGGAACCTTTTTGTTGTTTTTGAACTCAGTTGTAATTTTTTGGAGATGAATTGAATATATATGTAGAATATTTTGAACTCTCTATGAAAATATTCTAATGGTGGTGATATGATTTTTGTCTCCTTTCACTGTATGTATTTCCTGTGTTCTATAATTTCATTTACATTTTCTTATGTTTAAATTGGAGAGTTAAAGGCCCATAATTCATCGTGTGATGCTCTCGGCTTAAGCAATTTAAACTGTGTAATTTTCTTCCTAGCTAATTCATAATTCATTTTAGTAATGCTATGATGCAGTTATTTGTTTTCCCCTTCTTCCTACACTCTTCTTAAATCCAATTTATAATTCAGATTCATTGCCTCATTTAGCCTTTATCCTATGTAGAGTTATATCGACCATTCATTGTTTTCATTCACTTTCATAATTTTGACTCCATAGCCCTAAGTGTCCCTCCCCTTCCTTTCCAGTAAATTTATAAAAACCCCCCAAAACAATCTAAATCTAGCCACTGATTGCCATAGAAATATCAAGTGACACAAGAGAGCCCTCTCTAAGTTAAACAGGCTAGTGCCCAACTCCAAAGAAGGTTGAAACAATTACCTTTGTCGTTTGTCTATCAGTCGGACAAAAATTACAGAGTGCTAACAAGCCTCACCATGGTCTAGGACTTGCCTCTCAAGTTCCAGTTCCAGACGAGGACTATCTGGGTTTCTCTAGGAAAAATTGGTTTTCACAAGCTCATCAGGAGCCACGTCCTTTGAGCACTGAGAGTATCCAAGGTGGTTTCCTAGTGGAAGAATAATTTCTTCCCAATTCAGAGGAATTATTTCCTTTCCTTCCTTCAACTGCCCAACAAAACTAGCCCACCAGTTGCACCACCACCACTCGAGGCAGAATTCCACTGCCCCCATGGAAGAAGAGCTCGTCACGGATGTTGCTGTGTCTTTGACTCCATTGCTTCCACTTTAGAGGAGAACAAGGTTCAAGAGGGCCATAGTCACCCAAATTCAGAATCCTACAGAGTCATGGAGGACTAGCTGGTCTTAATCTTCGAGATGAAAATGGACCTGGTCGAGCAACAACATCACCAGAGTTTCTTCAGCAAAGATTTGGACACCCTATATGATTCCCTGTCAAGCAAGCCTAAGAAGAGTCACTGCCTAACGTGCTCTCATCCCTTCACCTTCAAACTCCGTCAAGATGGATACCTGATCTCGCCACATGCATAGCACTCTCACAGGTTTTTTTTCTTTGTTTTAATGGCTAAATTTGTGGAAA
>ML808403.1:126280-138267 GCA_009831015.1 Picea engelmannii
CATTTCCATGCATTCCCATTTGGATGGACGCACTTCTCTGCATCCATATCATCTTTCGAGAGTGTATTTATTCCATATTCCATCATACCAATCAAAAGAGTAGTTTTCTCGAGAATGGGGAATATGTTCCATGAGGATTCCCCCCAAAACTTTCTTACAACAAGAACTTTCCCATAGAACATTTTCTTTTAGATGAATCCACCTTTCATTAATGATGATGGAAACACCCTAGAAATGGGTTTTATGAGTGGTAATATGATGAATAAGTAGATGATGGGACAAGCTACCAATAATTAGAATTATTTTATGCAAAACTAGTTACCTTTTTTGCTACATGGAATCTTTCCAATTTAATTAACATAACTAATGACTCAGTGTTGCATAATCATAGATAGCCTCTCATACCTACCAAATTTCATTCAAATATTCCTAAGTTTGAAGAAAAAGATGGAGAATATCCTAGTAATCAAGTCATGACATCTCATCCTTGGTGCTCATCAAACTCATTGATGAAAATTATAGCATTGGACTTTTAATCTTCTAGCATACCCTAAATAATATAGCCACAAAGAGGAATATCAAACTTTCATGCATGTTGTACTGTGACTTCACGACCTTGGGAATGATTTGTCTTAACCATTTCTAGCTACATGTATTCTATGAGATAGGGATAGATTTGTTGACATCATTTCAACAAGACATATTCACTCAAATCTTTGATCACATTCATGAATGGAGAAGGAGAAGATGAATCATCAATGATGATATCTAAAGAAAATTTTTAGATGTTTGGTTTGTGATATCATTACTACTCTATATTGCTAAGGACGTTATCTTATTATTGGTTACCATCTAGGAACAAGAAATTAAATGGACGAGAGTGCTTGTTCCAATGGGGTTGTTTTTCCAAGAAAGGAGGGTGGTCCACATGGGTGGATCCTGTGGAAAAGGAATGAGCCATGATAGAAAGAAGAAGTCCACTTTGGAAAAGAAGTGGAACATAATGGAAATACTAGACAATGAAGAAAAACATTTCCAATAGAGGGTGGACAAAAAAAAGGTAAAGGAGGATGTTCTAAGCCACTACTCAAAACTTGCTAGAATAAATATGGGGTTTTTTAGAATAACACAAAACAATACCACCAATAAATACAAAATTGTTGAAAAAACTAGAATAATGGTTGGAATTTTTTTATTATATTAAAATTCCATAAGCCAAAAGATATTGTTGTGTGTGTGAATATTTTCAAAGAAAAAATTCCCTATATGCTCTAAGATGACACACCACTTTGAGTGTTCTCTTTATGGTATAAAAACACATCACTTGTTAAAGCACATGCTTCTCTTGTTAGTGTGTTTTACTAGGTTTGATGAACATTGCACCCTCTAACAATGCAAGTATGATGAGTTACAATCATTGATACTAGATTTGATGCATACAACTATCCTTCTTGAGCATGGATACAATATATCCTTAGTTTGATGCATAAAAATGCTCTCTTTATCATGGATGCAATCTATCCTTAGCCTTGAATGTAATTTATGATTGGATGAGAGATTTGAAATCTTGGCAAGCACAATTATAATATCTAATAGAGGAATTTAGGTGCATGTATTAACAATTATAATTTCCTACATCGCCTACTTAGAGTTTGATATTTTCATACCAACATATACAACAACTCTTTGTTATCATAGTTATTTTGTTTGTCCATGATTCAAGAGATAGAACACTTCATCTCCAATCTCCACATTTGATAGAGAATGAATTGTAACTTAGTAATTTAATGTTTTCAATATATTTTAGGAAGACTTTTGAAATCCATATTGGATGTCACTTTATAATAAAAACCTTATATGTTTCCTCTATTATTGTGTGCACTATCCTTTCCTTCTTTTCTTGAGGTCTGAATTCATAGGAAACCCCGAGTACTTCCCCACTTCATGGATGATAAATGCGGTAAATTGTCGGCTCTTATTATAGGTCCTAACCCCAAGGGGGAAGAAGATATTTGAACTTGTGTCCTCCTCCACTAGGTATAGCTTTACGTATAGATGATAACCACTTGAGCTAACTCTTGGGTATTTTTCCATATCCTTTCACATGATCATGTTACTCATATAGGAAGTAGACCCTACCCATAGGGAGAAAGCATCAACTCATTTTGTTTGTATATAATCTCATTAGTTTTCCCATGAATGATGTCCTAAAAATTATCTTCCACTATTGACATCTAAAAAATGTTTCATTTAAAACTATAAACTCTCCTTTCCTATTCACATAGGTAAACCCTACATATAGAAATGACATACCTAAAATGGTTTTTCATGGATGACATCCTAATTTTTGGTTATATGCCTCTAAAATATATCTTAAGATATTGGGCCTCACATAGGAGATAAACCCTACTAATAGGAAACAAAGTCAATTTCTATATGGATCTATGGAAAATAAATTAAAAGTTGTATGGTCAGAGTAAATTATAAGTTTGGACAAAACTCTTACCTAACTTAGAAAAAATTCAAGTTTGTTCACTATTTAACATAGGCATTGTCTAACACTTCTATGTTTTTTCTCTCTCCTCTAGAATTAGGTGACATAAATTAATCATAGTTTTTTCGTTGTTTAAATTGCATATCTTTGCATTTCTAAATGCATAAATGGATCTGGAAAAACTCATGGGGAATTCAGATTATCCAGATCTAACCACCCAAATCTGCATATCCAACAAATTCTTTAGATCTAACCATTAAAATCTGCAAATCCATTAAACTGTTTAAATTACAACTTTAACTTATTCCATAAATTAATAATCCCATAATAATATTCTATTGATAAAAAAATTAATAACCAAAGATTCTAACATTTTACTTGCCAACTTGAGATACTCTTTAAAATAACACATGTGCACTCAAAAATAAATAAGTTAATATTGATAGTGCAATATTTATTAAGTTAATAATCATTTAGTCATTTAGCAAAGCTTATCATAGCTATTTTCGTTTTCCATGATTTAATATTGAATATTTATTAAGTTATTAATCATTTAGTCATTTAGCAAAGTTTAGCATAGCTATTTCCTTTGTCGATTCAAGAGATAGAACACTTCATCACCAATCTTCACTTTTGATAGAGAATGAAATGTAGTTTAGTAATTTCATGTTTTCAATATATTTTAGGAAGACTTTTGAACTCCATATTGGATGTCACTTTCTAATAAAATCCTTCTATTTTTCCTCTCTTATTGTGTGCACTATCCTTAAACCCCTGAGCTATAAGTCCTAACTGTAAGAGGCAAGAAGAGATTCAAACCTGTGACCTCCTCTACTAGAGATAGCTTAAGTCTAGCTCAAAACCACTTGAACTAACTCTTAGGGATTTTTCCATATCCTTTCATATCATCATGTTACTCATATAGGAAGTAGACCCTACCCATAGGGAGTAAGCATCAACTCATTTAGTTTGTATATAATCTCATTAGTTTTCCCATGAATGATGTCCTAAAAGTTATCTTCCACTATTGACATCTAAAAAATGTTTTATTTAAAACTATAAAATCTCCTTTCCTATTCACATCTTAAGTAAACCCTACATATAGAAATGACATGCTTAAAATGGTTTTCCATGGATGACATCCTAATTTTTGGTTAAATGCCTCTAAAATATATCTTATGTTATTGGGCCTCACATAGGAGATAAACCCTACTAATAAATTAATAAGTGAGTTAATAAGTGGACAAGGATAACCTTTATGGTGGGTTTATTTTGAGTCATGCAAAGTTCCATATAGATGTATTCATTTATTTTTTAATGTTAATTGTCTAGGTCTTCCTTAACAATGAGTTAAAATCCTTAAAAATAAAGTTCTATGGTCAAAGTAAATTATAAGTTTGGAAAAGAATCTTACCTAATTTAGAAAAAAATCATAACAAAAAAAGTCAAGTTTGTTCACTATTTAACTTATGGGTTGTCTAAGTGTTCTACCTTTTTTCTATCCTCTGGAATTAGGTGACATAAATCAATCACATTTTTTTTGTTGTTTAAATTGTATTTCTTTGCATTTCTAAATGCATAAATATACCTAAAAAAACAAAAACTTGAAATATTTAAATTACAACTTTAATTTATTCCATAAATTAATAATCCCATAATAATAGTCCGCATCATAATAATATTCTATTGAGAAAAAAATTAATAACCAAAGACTCTAAAATTTGACTTACCAACTAGATACTCTTTAAAATAACACATGTGCACTCAAAAAAAATAAGTTAATAATTGTTTAGTCATTTCCATATTTATTAACATAAATAAGTATTTAAGAATTAATTAATTATTTTTTATTTAGTTTTAATACGTATTGATATTTTCAACTTTAATAAGTGTAGATTAGATTAGTGGAAATTTTCTTAGGATAATAATTATTTAATATTTTAAGTATTTATTAAGATAAATAAGTATTTAAAAAATAATTAATTAATTTTATTAATTTTTAATAGTTATAAGTCTTAAGGGTTAGTTTCAATGGTCTTGAGACTTTCAAAAGATTTCTGGGTGGGATTCTCTTGATCTCCTTGGGGTTAGGTTTTTTCACTAAAATTTCTTTGTAAAAAAAGAAAGATTTGGGTTAGTTTCAATGGTCTTGAGACTTTCAAAAGATTTATGAGTGGGACTCTCTTGATCTCCTTGTGGTTAGGTTTTTTCACTAAAATTTCTTTGTAAAAAAAGAAAGATTTAATAGTTATGATGGATTCTAATCTCTTAATCCCTTCGGGATTAGGCCCCTAATGCCGGTGAGTAGTTTACTTTTTACAATCCATGAATCCTGGATATATCTGCTTCAATTTCCAGACTCATAAAAACAACCGATATTGAGATGGCAGCTCGTCCTTATTATTTGTACAAAAGAAATTTCTTCATTTGCTACACCAAAATGAAAGTCCTTCATGTTTCTAATTTAGAAGGTGACATTCCGGTCACATTTCAAGACCACCGACTATATATGCCCAGCCTTTTGTCTCCTTCGTACATTACAACTGCACAGGATATTGTGATATCTGTTTGCTGTGACGAAGAGAATAGGTTTGATCTGGTAACTATCAATATTAGTAGCATTTTCACAGGAGAATGCATCGCAAAGATTACAGCGGGTACTTCAAATCTTAGAGAGTCAGCACTGAGATTTCTGCCGCCCCGTGCATTTGCATACGATGAAACAACTCATAAAATTTTCACAGGAAGTGCTAACGGGGAGATTTACATATGGTCCAATAAATTTTACAATGATGTAAGAATGGAAAATTCCTATAGTCTAATAGAAACTAGTAGCCCAACTTCAGAGCAGTCCACAGTTGAAAGCTGGAGAACAGATGAGGAGGACGAGAATCATAACGATAGCTCAGTCGGAGAAGAAGGCGAAGAGCCGTGACTACAGGCCTTTCTTACATTTATCTAACTCTGTCAATTTTAGTTAAGTGGTTACTGTAAGATGTTGTATTGTATTTAATGTTGTTGACTATTTATTACGTCCATAGACTAAAACTATTGGAAATCCGTACAGGTGTTTTTAATTTTTAATGTTTTTTTTATGAATAAGATTAAATATGAATTTAATATTTTTAATTGTTAGAATGATTTATTCATTGTGATTTTAATCTTTAAATTTTTAACTTTTGTAAAAATATATGTTTATGTATTTACTTTAACTTTTATAAAAATATAAAATATAGGTTTATGTATTTACTTCTTCGCATTTACATAATTATGTAAGATTGAAACCTTACTTTATTAACTTTCAATAACTTTTAGCACGAGTTTCAAATTTCACCCATGAAAAAAGATGAGTAATCAAGAAATCCTATTAGATGAGACCCATGACCGCCATCTCTCCAATTCTGAATATCATTTGTTTTTTAATTTTGTTTTTTTAAATTTCATTTTATTTTTTGTTTTTTAAGTTTTTAATTAAAAAATTGTGTTAGAGTTTCTGTTTTTAAAATGAATGTCTTTTTGTTTTCAAAACTAATTTGGGAAGTTTTTTTTTTTCATCCAATTTATTGATTTTTTAATGTAAATGAAAAAAATAAAAAATCTAAGCAATGATTTAAGAGTCAATTTTGATTTGTTTATGGACGATGGTACCAATTGTTGAAGACATGTTTTCAATTAAGTTATGATTTCAACTCAAAAAAAAAAAACATTGCTACTGGTAACATCACTTTTTGATTCGAGGGTAAATTTCAAGTCTTTGTCCGCAATGATATCAATTTTTAATTTTACATGTATAAATTTTAACCATTGTAAAAAATAATGTGGAAACATTTCAAATCAGAAAAATTAAAATATAAAAAACCCACCTAAAAAGGGTGGGGGGATGCTATCGATAGTACCATTTTTAAAAATGAGGTAAAAAATGTGACCTTTGAAAAGAAGAGAACTCGGAAAAGTTCTCATTAAGTTGGTAATATTGTTCTACATTATATTTTCTACTTTTATTCAAGATAGTTATATCATATTCATGTAATGAAAAAAACCATCTAGTGACTCTGCCACATCTATCTGTGTCTCTATTGTACTATTTATCTTTTGTGTTTTATTTCCGCATCCATTTTATTTTATTTCTCTATGATCCTTTTTTTCTAACAACTCATAAAGTCAATAGAATATCAAGCCCAATTTGTTAGAGAATCAAACTATTACAAATAAGAAAGAAAGCGGAGTTGCAACAACCGAGGTGAAACAACGCGAATTACATCAACAAGAATCGCAACAATGTGATTTCTAGCAATAGGAATTGCAGCAACGTATGTGATCCAAATACATTATAAATATACATAAATCTAGTTAACACTTGAGTCACATTTGTTATCACAAAATTCACAATCATAAAGAGACTAATTGCTAATTGTTCTTGAATTCCAATTATTGTTTATGAAACTTTGAATTGTAGCAAAATGAAATAACTATGAAAGTAATTAAACAACAATAGAATGCTAATCCTATGCTAATTTATTGGAAATACCTGACTAAGGAGGGGGACCTACACCCTTAGACAAGGCATTGGATTATGAAATCAAAATGATATGAGCATTCAACACATCATCACACTAATAGGAGGATAAAGCAAATTATATTGACAATGTTATGAAATTTACAGTACATTCGAATATTATCACAAGAATCAATTCATGAGCTCAAAGGAAGTTGGGGTCTTTATATAATACATCTAATGTGTAAATAAAACAAGGAGACATATGGAGAACCATGAGAATTAGGTTGTTCATTAGTTTACATTAATATCACCAAATTTTAATAAAGAGTTGGTATATACTGACTCAGATTAGTTGGGTGACAATTGGTAGATGAATTTCTTCCTTCTTTGGTTGTCAATTTGTCTTTTGTCACCTTTCTAGGTAAGGAGTGATCTCTAACTGACAGTTGTCATGATGACTAATATGTTGGGAATTTTTTCTTGGAGTTGCAGCAATGAGACTGCATTTGTAATTGCAACAGTTGTATCATGCTCAAAGTTGTAGCAATTGTAGAGGAATTGCAAACCCTACAAACAGTTGTAGCCACTATAATTGCTTCTATATAGAAATGTTAGTGAAAGAAGATAATAGGTTCCTTAAGAAATATGTAAGAATGTCATAAAACTATCATATGGTGGGAAGATTCATACCTTGTTGAAAAGTGAAACAAGATAGATGATGAAGGTATTAAGAGAGGATGAACAGTGGGAAAATGGTAAGGAAAATGGTACTAAGCGAGTGCTAAAATCATGCCAATTTAGGCACCCGTCACATGGATAGGAGGAATTTGCAGAATTTTGTCTATTAAGAGTCTAGAATGATATCATCCAACTATTGTATCAAATGTGGATCATGGAGAAAACAAATCTCCTCTAGTTATCCCTAGAAATGGGGGGGAACACTACTATGTAAAAATTAAACCAAAAATACAATATAAAGGCACATTTACTTACCCTATAGTCTCCATCCCTAGTCGAGGGAGTGTGAGAGCTTTGGGTATTACTGGTAGTCCACATATGTGTATGGATAGACCTTAATTTGTACCAAGAGATGGTGCTAGTGAGAAAATAAGCTCATCCAGAAGGCATTTTCCATAGCACCACTCCCACCCCTCCTCATCAACTTAACCCATCAACTCATGCACGGCTCCTTTAGTCCTACATCCTTGATATCATGGTGTGGGTGGAAGGTCGATACCTTTCAAAGAAAAATTTGCACAAAAATATGTAGAATGTGAATTCCCCACCAACTGCTCATCTTCATGCAACCAACTAATTCATAATTGCAGTAAGAAACATTTATGCCCAACCAAATTAGGTCCCCCCAAAAACTCTCTCCATGGTCATCTCTTGACCACCTAATACTCAATGAGGACCATACAAACTCATCACTCATACCATGCCAACAACAATATCTCAAGTCTCTAATCACTCAATATCATCTAGCTTGATAGTTGAGTCAGCCAAACTATAACCATCTTGGTCGTAGATCACCAATAATTATTCCATTGGATTATCCCATGGACTCATTGGTAGAATGTTTCCCACAACTGCATATGTGTGCAAGTTGGTCATGAAGTATAGATCCTATAAGGTGATGTCCACTCACTCACCCTACATAATGAACACCTTTGCAAATCCACATCCCATTACTCAATGATCTTTGAGAGTACTATATCCCCTACTAACGTCAAGGTGTTCTCAAGGAACTTGAGAAACCCCCACCTCACCAATAGCTTCTCAACAACTTGATCCCCCTTTATTTGTTCTCAGAGGATTGCAAATTCTCTTTCTATCAAGTGGATCCTCACGATTGTTTCAATTATGTAACCAAATAGCCTCAATTATCTTCAATGCATGTATATTCCACATTTTGTGTGCCTCTATCATGCACCTATTCTCCAAATAGGTGAACTTTCAATGTACACATATTCATTTACTAGTAGGTATGCTCTCAATGAACACTAATTTATTCAACGAGAACATTTCTAATGCACCTATTCCTTGAATAGATGCATGATAAGAATGACTACCATGCCATATTTTGCATGTTCCATATAGAAACTATCTTGAAAATTGTGCACCTAGATAGAAAGATTCCAAGGCTCCCCTCAAGCCCATAAAACCCTAAACTAGGAATTGAAACAAACAAAAATAATGAAGAGGTTTACATATCTAACTTCGAACTTATAGAACTAAAAATTGGCTATCGAAATGAAAGATATATTATTTGGAAAAGGTGGACCTCATGATTATCTTGAAATTAAACAAGTATAAATGATTTTCAAACTTGGGGGTTTTAGCCTATCTATAAACTGTTCTAGAATTTATTTTTCTCTCTTTGGCATCATGCTAGATTATTTTATATACATTTTGCGCTATTATATTTCTTGTCTCTGACCCTTCTTCATTGTGATCTTCATTTCTTATCATTATGTACTTCATCTTAATTCCCTTGTTTCTATTGAAGTTCAAATACATGAAATTTGGGTTCTAAATCTTTTTTTTTCATATTGCTTACATAGTTGGTTTTATTTTCAAAATCACTTTTAACAATGGTATTAGTTGCATCTATTCAATTAATCTATGGGAACACTAGTTTTTTTGCACCACTATTTTTTAACTCAACACTACTACTATAGATATGCTTCTTCAAACCTGCATATATGTAATCTACCAAGTCAGTATAATATTTTCCCTCCATGGGTTCACATTGATTAATACCATTTTGCATTCAGGAACCCATGCTATTGTATCCCATTAAGTATCAAGAGTTCATATACTCTATGATTTGGAGTTGAGTTGGATGCTTGTTCTCCTTCAAATCATTAACCATTTCCCTTGGACTRTCTCACGTTTTTATCGGCATTATTAGTTACAATACACTTTATTTTTTCAACCCATCATCTCATCCATATCGTGAAGATCATCTAAAGTGTTTCTTCACCATTTATCTACCATCAAGGAGATCGCCATTACTSCCCACCACTTAGTCACCTCCCCTTGTTATCATTCTCTTTGAATTGATTCATATGATTATTTTTGAGGCACTCATCTCCTTGCATGTACCACTATCCMAAATTATTTTATTCTTAATTTGGAAACCATAAATGTGCTCACTATCAAACTTATGAACATACATAATCTTCCTTGGCATCATCCCTAGTCAACTTGTTTGGAGCACTCTACAATGAGTCACCCCTAGAATCCTTATGTTTTAGTCTCTCCATGATATTGTGTTAGTTATTTATTCCATTAAATGTTCATCATTAGGGTTACATCTCCCTATTCATCCCCTATTTATATTACTAAATATTTTCAGCATCATTCTCCCCCATTCTAGTGGGCCTATCCTTGGAATTATTCCCATGTTATCAATTCAACCTTGTTATTATGCATTTAAAAAAAGGAATCCTTGAGTCCATCAATCTTTTCCTCTCTCAACAATCTTTGTATTATCCCTAGTCACTCATGTTCATTATCCTTGTATCAACACTCATGATAAAATACAAATTTTCCCTCATACTTTATTTTTAGTTTATCTTCTCCTATCCAATCTGACATTTATATTCTAGGGATTTGATCTGGAGGTAGTATGTACCTTGGCCCCATCTTCCTAATTGATGGGTTACCTCTGAATAGGAAAGAGGAGCCCTCTTTTCCCCTTGAATTAGTTAGTTTTCACATGCTCTAAATCTATTCATTATCACACTGTGAAGAATCATATAGTTTGGTTGGTTCCAACATCTTAGTTTGGTCAAAGAACTTGAACACCCTTGACTTTTTTCACCTAGTTTTTGTCTATTTGGGAGATTAATATTCCACAGATTTCTATTACATTTGGGTTGCATTAGAAAAAATTATACAACTTCAATTTCATTTCTCTTGATCTATTTGGATTTGTTTAGTTTGGGCCACTTGGGATTAAATTTCTTCCAAATAGTTCTTTCCATATCTTGATCCCCTCGTTATAACATTATTTGGCCCTCATAGAGAATTAGATGCCTTGTTGACTAATACATTATCATTTGCATGCATTTTCTCACAAACATCACACATTATATAATTTTTTTATCATATACATGCTCTTATCCCTATTTGTTTTGTAAATTTAGGAGCTAATCTATTAAAATACAATAAAAAACACATATTTTCCCTGAGAGTGGAAAAAAATGGGCATGCCCTTAGTGGGAAACCAGGTGGAGAGAGACTTGATAATTCTTCCTTCCCTTAATGGGAAATATGGCTTACCAAAAATATTAGGTTTCATTATCTGCGTGTCTTTTAAAAAAAAATCAATAAATCTTGTAAAAGCTAAAAAAACATGAAAGTAGTGCAGAGGCCTGAACTTCAAGAAGAAGGGTCATCCATAGCATTTTCTTTGATAACTGGACAACCAAAAAAATCACTATCTTTGTTGTTGGTAGATCTTGAGTTGTCCAAGGATGGATTCTTTACTGGTAGGCCTTCTATTTTGATGTCGGGAGCCTTGAACGAGTTGTACATGTCTGTGGCAGTCAACGTGATTTTTGTTCTTGGAGAAGTCTCTTTCGATGAGTTGTGCATGCCTAGAGTCATCAACATTCCACATGTTCTTGGATGTGTCATCTCAACTATAATGATGGGAGTCTCTTTAGGTGTCAAGGAGTTAGGTTGGGCCGCAAAGGAGGGAGGACAAGTGTTGGGGGAGGGAGGAGCAGAGGAAGGAGGGTGAGGTGTGTGGGAGTGGGGTGAGCAAGGTGAGCTACAGGGACTTGGAAAGAAGATGCCTGGGAGGCTGAGGAGGGTGCATGTGAGGAAATTTTTTATCACCTAGTAGCTTCTTTGATGCCTGGAGGTGCAATGGGATGTCGAGAGGGAGCTTGAGATCTTGTCTTCCCAATCATCAATCAATTGTCATAAATATCATGGAACTGAGTGATCAAAGCCATCATGGTTGGCTAGGAAGGGAAGGTG
>ML808404.1:10711-48370 GCA_009831015.1 Picea engelmannii
TGATCAATCGATCATTTTATTATTATGGAATTTATTTCTAATGTTAAATGATGGATAATATCAATACCCAGAATTGAGTTTTCTTTCATTCTTAAATATTGATGATCTTAAGATCACACGATTTTTAATTAGTTGTCTTCCTGCTGTTATTAATTTACTCCAATATCAAATACTTCTTTGAATGTATTTTGGAAGTGCTAGTATTGTTCTGTTATAGGTTTCTCTTAACAACAGTACAGGTAGGAGCTCATACAACACAGAAAGATAAAAACCAATTTCATTGATCAACGGCATGTTATTATGTGTGTTATTTAGTTAAGTTGTTTATAAATGAAACAATGAATGTATGGTTCAGCTTTGACTATCCACATGTTCATGTTTCATTAAATTTTTTGAAAGATTCTTTAAATTTAAAAAAGAAAAACAATAAATATTTTTATGTGCTTTCTTTATCTTCTTCCTAGAAGCAATCATTTTTTCATTGATTTTCGTAAGTTTCGATTAAAACTTGCATCTTGTAAATCATGTAAATAAATGAGACTTGTATATCTTCTGCTTAAATATAACTACTACAGTTACATTAGAGCATATGTACATATATATAGTGTTTAGTAATTAGTTAGTTACTTCTCTCTTTTACTTGTTTCTTTTAGGATTCTTAGATTGGCTAACGGAGCCATTAAACCCGTCAGAACGAGTTACACCAAATGGCTTGGGTTATTTAGACAACCCCGGACCAGACTCACTCTTCCAGTTGATGGACAGTCAATTTCACTCGTCAACAGTTGTACAAGTTGTTTTCTCTAGCACCAATTACTTTGGATGAGATTATACGAGAGTCTTTGTGCCATGCAAGGACTCTTCCTTCTGAGAAAGTGATTTTGTAACCTTTGTCTTCCAAGGCCGAAATAGAGACAAGGTTTATCTTCATTTCGGGTACATATAGAACTTTCTCTAGTTTAAGTTACATATCTCAATCTAGTTGGCACGTGGAAGTTCCAACTCCTCTTACATTATATCTAGCATCATCTCCAAGAACAACATGTAGATGTGTCTCTTTCTCAATGAAGTGTGTTAGATGATTTCTAATACCGGTCATGTGCTTGGAGGCACCACTATCAATTAACCAAGTATTTTCATTTATAGGAACCATACCTGAGAGTGTTGAGATGTTGACATCTTCATTGTTTTGGATTCTTGTGCTAAGCTTGCTTCCCATCATGATTTTGCTCATCTTCGCAAACTCTTGTCAACTAGGCTAGAAAACCAAACGGTTAGGCTAGTCTAGCACTTTTAGATTTTGTCGGGATTATGACTGCCAACAATAAGCCTTGATAAATATGGTATCCATGGTAAGCTGAGGAGCCTCTTCAAGAAGTTTGCATAAATGTACTTTAGGATTTTCTGTAGAATTTTGGTGAAACCCTAGAAACCCTTAGGGCCAAAATTTCAAAATTCCTGGAATTTCGATCTGAGACTTGTTGGAGGTGCGCTAAATGATTTCATACCATTTTATGTTTATTTCAGCTCAAGCGTCCAAGTTTTGAGTGGTGAAAATTCTCAGGAGAGGAGGTCGTACAGATTTTCTGGAAACCCTAGGAGGGCCATACGGTTTCTGCAGATGAGTGAGAGAAGGAGTTGGAAAATGTTTGTGCAATCGGATCTTCAAGACCTATTCTTTGATACCATGTTGAGTTTTCATAAGATAGGTTAAGCATGAAGTTCATTCCATTTTTTCATTTCACTTAACCATAAACAATAATGTTGCAGCAACCAAGATCACAAGAAGAAACACCATGCATAAGAACACAAGAAGTATTCTGGGAAACCCTTCTCAACAAGGGAAGAAAACCCATCCAAATCATTTTCTATAATCTTCAAGAGAAATACCTTCACCAACAAGATGTACTTAGCACACAAGAGGGTGCTTAAGCCCTAGAAGACTAGCGCCCAAGAGAGGTGTGCACCTTTTACCAAGAGATATATTTGTTTTCATTTCCAAACACACAAGGAAGATATGATTCCACAATGGGGAATCATGCCTTAATTATATTAGACTTGACCAATCAACAAAGGCATCTATTGGCTCAACAGGATCGACCTCTCTAAGTCACTTTATAATTTTTTATTATTATTATTATTAATATTAACAATATTAATTATCTTTTACATTTATTATTAATCACATTAAGATGGGGCCGACCTGTACCCTTTTATATAACAATTAGGGTTACAAGCAGGTCTGAATCTTGAACAACATATAGCAAAGGATCTGATACACCCACTACAGGCACATCCATAGGGATGTCATAGCTCTTGTTCACTACATTACACAGGAGAACCAGACCTACATACATTCATATGTGCTCATCCACAGGCACATCCACTCTACAGATCTCTATTCCCATTGCCTCACACGGGAAAATCATCTGGAGTCTTCTTGTAAACTCTGCTTCTCAGAGGAGGCTATCACATCATCGTCATTTTTGTTCACATGATGATGTGCCTAGCACTTTTGGAATTTCACGTGTTCACATTGTGCTCAGCCACAAGCATGTCCAACTCATCAGATTTTTTTTCCTACTAGATAATCATCTAGATTTCTTCTCACTCTCTTCATGGAGGAGGTCATCTCTACATTCCTAGCTCTGTCCCAGGCAGAAACCATGAACCCTTCTTAGGGGATTTCTCCCAGGTTTGTAAGCTAAGAGAAAGGATTCACATAGTTGCAATGATCCACACCTCACAGGTTTGTAAGCTGGAGAATGTCTCACATAGCTTCATTCATCAACACCATGAACCCTGTCACCCCCTGCTCACTTCGCAATTATTAAATATATTTTTTATTGATGGATTTGCATGCATCTCGTGTCAATTTATGAGCCAAATATTGTTTTATGCAAGCATAATGTCATGTATGGTTTATTAAGGGCTTAGTCACTGATGAATTGCTGCTACAGGATGAGTTTCTTCAGTAGGGGCAGCCATGGAAAAAATAATAGAGGAAGAGGACACTGGAACAGAGGGCCTAGAAGGCCTAGATTCTCCATTCATTTTGATGTTCATCCCTAGGAATTGAACCAATTGTTCCAAGTTGGGTTCTTTAATTGGATTGGGAAAGGAATAGTACAACCTTGACCAGAGATACCTCCCTTCCAGCCTCAGAACATCCATGGTATTCATGTGCCACCTCATGTGTCCATGCAACCAGAAGTCCCTACAAATGATGGATGGAAGGACATTGTCAATCTGGTTGTCTCTCACCATCGTGGTTGGACCAATTTGTCATTAAATCCTCCTCCACATGTAAATCCTAATGTTCATATTGCCCTTGTGAATTCACCTATTCAATCCTCACATGTTAGTAAAAGGATTAAAACTAATGTACCCATGTTCAAGATAAAGGCAAAGTTGGTTCCTCCCCTTCCTCTCCTTCAAATGACTCTTCAAAATCTGTATCCTCACGCATGCATATGAAGGATGATTGTTCTCATGTAATTAGTGAAATACAACCTCAAGGTTCAAGTCAACCTCGGGCTACTTCCGGAAAATCAAAAGGGGACAACAATGATAAAAGAAGGATTGCCTCTCAGAGTTGCAAGTATGGCTTTTAATTTATGTGGTTTTATGATTGAGCTGATGAAGACAGTGGTCTGCAGAAAGTTTGGACAACAAGCTCTTTTTTGGATAATATGGATTATGTGGATATTTATATATTTTTGGATATGATTTAAATTATTTCTAATATTTAAAGATTCAATTTTGAAGGTATCTAAGGGAGTTACAAGGGTGGCATGTGTTGAATGATTATCCATTTGTGTTTTATTTTATAATTTGAAAAGAATAAAAGAAGGGAGTCACAAGGGGTCCCACCTACCTAGTTATTATTAAATAAAGACCCTTAACTATTATTGTTATTATTATTTCTCCTAAACTAGATTAGTTAAGTCAAACTAAATTAACTAAAGAAATCATTTGAACTACTTCAACTTATTTTGAAGGCATAAAAGCTAAATGAGAAGAGGAGACAAGGGGAGAATAGAAGGAGAAAGCAATACTAAGGTTTTCTCTTTTGATTGATAGTTTCATTTTTCATTCATTCTTGAGTTCATTCAAAGCCAAATTATATTTTTGACACCAGGGTCCTATTGTAGATAGCAAGGTTCAAAACTGAACCAAATCATTCAGATGCTTTTTTTAGAGGTGTTGATTCATCCTTGGTAGTTTGTGTATACTTGTCTATTTATGGATTTATTTTCATAGTTGATAAAGGATATTTTGCATAGTCAAATTGGAAGCAGTATGTGACAAGCTGATCCAGATTATAAATTTCAGTTTTTACCTCTTGTCAGAGTCATTTTGTATGGTGTTCATCGGGGATCTCTAAATTAGACTTTGGTCCATGCCCTCACAGGGGTTTTGTAAAGAGAAAGACACTTTTGATATCTCGGAATGAAATAAAATAGATTGATATTCTATCTCATTTGTGTGTATCTGTGACTTGGTTATTTTATCTTACTGATCTCCACATTTACTTTCTATAATCTGTATATTTTTCATAAACTTATATAAAAAAATTATGTTATTTTGAAACATTCTTTTCATTAATAAATCAACCTAAACCCTTGTAATTAATACTTGTGGATTGGGAAATTAGCTATAAAACATAGGGTGATATTCCCAACTATCTTGTCCTAGCCAAGAAAGATTCGAAAATGTTTAAGTAAGATAATTCATATATTTTCCTCGACATTTATTTGGCGAGCATACTGGGGAGATCTTCCATATCTCTCTGGTTGATTGTATTCGTGATTATCATTGAATATTTTTATATTTATACTTTTGATTATTTGACTGTTTTTTTTCCTTCATGACAGTACCTTTTACAAGGCAGCCCAATATTGAGCCCGGTCTTAAAGACCAGACCAACATTGCTTTAACTTTATTCAATACCATCTTAGAAACTGCTAACACCTGGGCTGAGCTTGAATGCTCATGGGTAGTAATTGAACAAGACATAAGTGTCTGAGAACATTGGGAGGCCAGGAAAAGGCAGCCTAGGAATCAGCTATAGATTTATTTTTCCTAAAGTTTTGATCTTATTTTCATGTCCTCAAACCCTCGCATCTCTAGGAGAAGAAAAGGTTTATCTCCTAAAATCACCCCTATCGCTGAAATAGGAAGAAGAAATGTTGTTTTGTCAACCCAACAAGGTACTATAAGGAGAACTTTGTTTGATTCAACTAGTTTGTCTTTCTCTCCCTTACCCATCATTCACAAAATCACATCTGTGGGTGGCTCTGGTGGCACTGGAGGTGCTTCTTCATCTCAACCTTCAGCCTCGTCAATGATTGGTAGCTTGTATAGCCATCAAGCCCCTATCCAATCTACTACCAACCCCACCAAGTCATAAATAAGTATGAACTTTTTCAATTCGAAGAAGATGCTACTACTACCTCGTGGCATGTATCCTCTCCTCTAAACCTATCACCTCCTACTCGTCCACTTCCAAAATTCAAAGAGCATCTCCCTAGGTTTTCAGGAAATAACACGGTCACTACAAACACTTGGTGGCATTCTCTAATTCTTGTCACAATATAGAATCTAATGACAATGATACTTGTATGCACTTATTTGTTAATTCCCTTGAAGAGAAAGCAGCGGCATATTTCTTTGATCTCCCTCCCAAGATTCTTTCCACTTGGGAAGAGTTAGTTTACTGGTTCAAATCTAATTATGGGAAGTCTAAGAGCCCAGCTAAACAATTACGAGAATACAATAACATTGCGTACAAAGACGGTGAGACTATCAATTCTTTCAACTTATGTTTCACCAAGTTATATAATCAAATTCACGAACTTATTCTCCCTCAGAACCAAGCCACTTTTATGCATTACTACAATGATCTACCTTCCCCTTACTGTCATAAGCTCAAAGAAAAATCTATTGACAACATTGGTTCCTCTCTGCATAATTGTCTAGAGTATGAAGAACATCTTGAAAGAACAGGTCTTCCCAAAGGAGACTCGATTAAACAAATGGACATGTCTACTCTCTTACAGCTTTTATAGGATATGAATAATTGGATGATAGCGTATGAGCATAAGGGAAATGTCCCTTCACTTACTTCTAGGGCATCATCTTCATCTTCACCACCTTTTAGGAATCCTAATGAAAACAACTTTCATCCCAAAGAGATCATGCCTCGCAGTTGGTGTAACTTTTGCAAGTAACATCATGAGTAAAGTACTTGTGAGGTAAAGAAGAGTGCCAGATATAAAATATTTGGCAAAAAGGCCTGAAACTACCATTGTTTTACTAACGGAGGGAATAATTTCACCGTATATAGAAAGCATCCCATGGCCTAATGTAAATTATGTCAAGGAGGACTTAGGAGTGTACTCCATCTTTTTCGATGAGGATAACACTACCTTGGAACAAATTGACCTGGAGGATGGGATGTGGCATATGCACTTTGATGGTTCATGCTCCAAAGAAGGTAATGGAGATGGAATTATCTTGTACTCACCTATAGGTAAAATTCACAACTTTTCCTATAGGTTAGAATTTGCTTGCACAAACAATGTCACCGAATTTGAAGCATTACTGCTAGGCATTGAAAATGCCTATAATTTAGGTTGTAGTCACCTTACAGTTTTTGGGGACTTTGAACTTGTTGTAAACCTTGTACATAATATATATTCCCCTAGCAACAAGTTAATTAAACGCTACACCCAAATTGTTTGGGTGCTTATCTCGAACTTATTATCATTTAACATCACTCATGTTAAAAGGGAATTGAATTCAATGGCTGACAATTTAGTTGTTTTTGCAGCCTCTCCTACTCGACAACTTCTGCCAAAAAGACTCGATTCTACTTTTCAATCCTTATATCAATCCACATATCCCTGAAAATGTAGAGTCTTCGCAGGTCTTCCCTAGTGATGAAAGCATTTTTTCTTTCATACAAAATGAACTGTATAAGCCCAAGGAGATTATATCCATGGAAAACAACAAAATTATGAAGGACTTGACTCCTCTAGAAAGTTCATTTTTATTGAGTGATGTAGGAAACAAAGAAATACATAAAGAAGAGGAGTCAAAAAGTAAAGTGGGTGAAACCATTTCCTTAAACATTGGGACACTTGATTCCCCAAAGAATATTAAGATAGGTGCCCAATGTACTGATGAAGAAAAGTTGAAATTCATTGAGTTACTTCGTGAATTTCAAGATGTGTTGCTTGGTCCTATGAGGATCTTCGTGGTTTTGATCATGCTCTTATACAACATGTTATTCCTATCAAGGAAGGCATAAAACTGGTTAGAAAAAAACAAAAACCCATTAACCCCTCACTTGAAGAAACTATTCGGAAGGAGTTGGAAAAACTCTTGAAGGTTGGGATCATTTTCCCTCTTAAGTATTCTAAGTGGGTTTCAAATTTGGTTCCCGTTCGGAAAACAACTACTCAAATCCGACTATGCATTGATTTTCGCACATTAAATAGAGCGAGCATAAAATACCATTTTCCTCTCCCTAATATGGAAATGATTTTGCAGCAAGTTGTAGGGTCACAGATGATGTCCTTACTTGACGGTTTTTCTGGTTATAATCATATCAAGATAAAAAGGACAGATAAATACAAAACCACTTTCATTACATGTTGGGGAACATTTTCTTATGAACGCATGCCTTTTAGCTTATCTAATGCAGGTTTCACTTTCCAAAGAGCTATGCAGATAGCTTTTCACAATCTGATCGATAAAATTATTCAGATTTATCTTGATGACTTGATTGTATATTCAAAGAACTGATTGGATCATTTTGGTCATCTTAGAAAGGTTCTCATGCGATGCGGGAAATTCGGCATTTTTTTAAATCCTTCTAAGTCTATTTTTGTCATTACCAAGGGAAAGCTCCTTGGGCAAATTGTATCTAATTCAGGAATAAGTATAGATCCCGAAAGGATTGTTGCTATCCTAAATCTTCCTGCTCCTACTTCCAAAAAGGAGGTTCAAGCCTTTATGGGCATTATCAACTTTGTCCGTAGGTTTGTTCCTGATTTTTCTATAATGGTCAAACCAATTCACAATCTTCTCAAGCAAGATCACTCATTTTCTTGGATTGATGACATTGAAAATGCTTTTGTAAGGATTAAGAAGGCAATCAGTTCTGCACCAGTTTTGGCGAAGACGGATTTTGAGAAAGATTTTATTATATATACTAATGCCACAGAGGAAGAACTTTTTTCTATCCCTGTACAATGTGATGACTGGAATAACGAAAAAACAGTAGCTTACATGATTCAAAGCTTATCAGATGATGAATTTAAATATTCTTATATTGAAAAACATGATTTCGCTCTTGTTAAATCTGTGGAGAAATTTCGCCACTTTATCTTAGGTAAGCACACGCTGGTAAAAGTCCCTTTACCTACTGTCAAGTTTTTTCTCTCACAAAATTATCTTTCAAGGAAGCTTGCACATTGGATTGCCAAGATCCAAGAGTATGATTTAACCATCATGACTTCAAAAACCATTAAGGGATGTGACTTATCCCTTCACTTGGCTCAACATGCTGAAGCAAGTGAAGAAACTGATGAACAAGATAACCCTCTGTCAGCACTATTTTACATTGATAGTCAAATCCTTCCTGTAACTGAACATCCCTGGTATAAATATCAAGAGTATTACTTACAAAATCAGAGATGTTCAGATAACTTAGATACTCATCAAAGGAGAAGGCTTCGTCTTGAATCTTCCAGATATGTCATTTTAGGAGACTTCTTGTTTAGGAGATTTTTCGACGGTATATTACTTCGTTGTGTAAATAATGAGGAAGCATAGAAATTGTTACAAGAAACCCATGGATCTTCAGATTCTGTTATTCATGTAGGTGGCCACTTTTCTGCTAAAACTATTGGTTTTAAAATTATCAGAAAAGGGTATTATTGGCCTTCAATTTTTTGTGATTCTTATAATTTTTCAAGATCTTGTGACAAGTGCCAGAAGTTCGTTGGGAAAGAACGTCTTTCTGCCATGTCTTTACAACCTATCCTCCCTGAATTTCCTTTTTCAAAATGGGGTCTGGACTTTATCGGTCCTATTAACCCTCCATCTTTAGTAGGGCAAGTATTCATCTTGACAGCCACAAATTATTTTACGAAATAGACTAAAGTTGTCCCACTTAAGCATTCGCAGGATGAGCAGGTTATTTCTTTCCTTGAAACTAATATTTTCTCCAAATTTGGAATTCCTTTAGAGATTATTACAGATAACGACCCCACTTTTATTTATGTTAAACTGGCTCAGTTTCTATCTAAGCTAGGAGTTAAAAATTTTACCTCATCATCTTATTATCCTCAAGGAAATGGGCAAGTCGAGTCTACCAACAAAAATCTGGTTAGAATTATAAAGAGGCTCATCAAAGATAATCCTCGTCAATGGCACACCCTCCTCACTTACACCCTTTGGGCAGATCCCACTACTACCAAGATAAGCACAGGTTGCACCCCCTTTCAACTTGTTTATATTCAAGAATCCATTCTACCTACCAAGATGGAACTTTCTTCTTTATGGTTGATGCTACAGATTGAAGAATTTAATTCTTCTAATATCCCTCAAAGGGTAAATGCATTGTTGGCTTTAGAGGAACAAAGGATGTTTTCCTTGGAGAACATAAAGAGAAGACAACAAACTGTAAAGAAATATTTCAATAAAAGTGCAAAAGTTGCCAGGTTTAAGGTCAATGAGAAGGTCTTGTTGTGTGATTCATCTCACGCTGATAGAGGAAGGCATTCAAAGTTTCAAACGTTATCGTTGGGTCCTTTTAAAATCGCTTTTGACCTGGGCGCAAATTCTTATATTCTAAAAGACTTGGAAGAGCGATTATTTTCCTATAGCACTAATGGTTCCCACTTGAAACACTATGTGGAACTAGCTTGAAAGATAAAATGTTGTATGGAATTACTCATGTATTATATTTTTGTTTCATTGCTTTGATTTTTGTTTGCTTTTATTTCTTTCTATTGTTTCATTTCTATTGTTTTATTTCTTTTATTGACTTCTTTTCTTGTCAGAAATAAAATTCTGGATCAGTTTTGCCACAGCGATGTTATTCTGCAAGTATTGTTAATCAATAACAATCAGGTTACACAGTTGTCATAATGTCTCTCATTGAAGACATCATTGAAATTGCTAGCTGCTTCAGTGTTGTTGTTAGATAAGATAATTGGTTTTTCATCCCTATTTTCTACTTTCCTTTTCTTCCCTCCGCTTGAGATTCAAAAAAGAGCACACCAGAAAAAAAATTCTCCTTAAATCAAAGAATGCTTTCACTATGATTAATCAAATGCTATGCATATAGGGATAAGCCCCTCATACGTAACACTTTCCATGAGTTATTCTAAAAATTCCAATTCATTTTTCCCTTAAATTGCTCACTTCCCCTTGTTGCATAATCATTCTGATGTATATTTCATTGATCTAATGTTTCACCTGGTCTACGAAACTAGACATTATCAGTTCTTAATCTATTAGAAACAGATTTCCTTGTTGAGTAACCAGTTTGTTGACGCTTAAAAACGCAACGATGAATACTATGCTCACAAATGATTGTCAATCTCTATTAACTATTTATATTAATAATAAACTAGTAGGTGGGACCCCCTTGTAGACGGTGGTGTTATGATGGATATGGTTGCGCTTGTATTTTTTTTGTTATTTTGATGGTACCAGCACAGTCTTCTATAGTTCGATGCTTCAAATCAAGGTTTATTATGTTATGTTGACATAAGATGGTTGGTTGTTTTATGCATGGCATTGATAGCTTTGATTATCACTCTTAGATTATATTAAGACTGCCCTATGGATGAAAGGATTATTATAAGTTTGGTTTTGATATTGCCATTAAATATGGCATCAATTGGTTTAATATGATCTTATTAAAAGGGATAATATTGGAGCTCTTTTAAATTAAAATACTATGTACAAGCTCTAATGCTATGTATGATTGTGACAAAAAGAAGGGTGAACAAACCTTTCTTCTATAGTTAAGAACCTTATTTGATGTTATATGTTGAATGCACATGGGTTAACGTTATAGCACATGGTTATTTTTAAAAGAGTTTGATATTATCAAAGGTGGCGCACTATGCAATTGGGATATGGCAATGGTTATGTGGTTGATTTAATGCTTAGTGATATGGTGAATTGGTTGGCTTGTACGTTGAATTGAATGAGGTTGGGGAAGGAAGCGACGTGCATTTACTGCATGTCACTCAAACAACCCTCAAGGCTTGTCACCCTAGTCATACTTGCATTTTGGTTTTTATCTCTAGTGGTTGTTGATGCTCTGTGATTTTTGGTTGTGAAGAAGCATACAGACTAACTCTTTTCCTCGCACAGGATTTTCCAGGTATGGTTCCTTACTCTTCCATCCATGATGGTGTTTTTGCCCTTCAAGTCAATTTTTGGCTGAGAATTGCTCGTGGTATGTGTTTTTCTTAAGCTATTATTGGATATTTGAACTGTGTAATTGGTGTTGTACCTGTGGGTTCTTCTGGTGATTATTCTGGATTGTTGGTTTTTAAAGAAAAAAAGGGGAATGGTTGTTTTCTCCTTGCTATGGATAATATTTGTATGAGTTTATTAATAAAATGATAGTGAAGTATGTTCAGACGGCTTGGGTTTTTGAGTCTGGTTCTTTGTGGAAATTTATTATTATGTTGATAAGCTCTAAGCTTTGTGCGTGGATGTTACAATCGGTCTCTGTGTTTAAATATGTTCCACTCCATCTTTCATCTCTGTGGTTGATATTTTCAATACTCTGGGTTGCAAGGTGAACTGTTGAAAGTTTAAAGTTTTTGCCTTGGCTTGGAAAGACCCTGAGCTATTAGCTACCATAGCATTGCTCTCGTTGACATTGTTGCTTGGAAAATGGCATAGTTAGGTTTAACATCACCCAGAAAATTTAATGGAAGCATCATATATGTTTTGGTTGGAAACTGACATTACAATGTTGTTAATAATTCGCTTCCTTTCTTTTTTTGTTGGAGTTGGTTGACTGTCATGCTAGTAACCCTCACTGTCAACACTATTGTTACATGTTACTTCTTTGTGGTAAATGTTTTAAGGCACGAGTTGTTTGTGTTTATGAGGAATTATTCTTTTGATTCAACCATCTGTTATTACTCTATGTTCACTATGTTTAAACCCTAATTAAAATCTTGATATCGTTTCAATCTAGTCAAGGGTAAAAGAGACACTGGTGTGTGCTTGGTCGATTGGGCACAATTTGGCTATGTTTCCCATTGGGCATTCTTTTTAAAAAGTATGTACATGTTAAATTTATGTGAAGCTTGGGCTCAAAGTTGCACCTTATTTATTGAATTATCTTCTAATCAATTCTTATGATGATTATATTTAAAGAAGACTGGTGTATGAATGGATTGGGGCTCGGTTATGAGTTTTAAGGCCCAGTTTGATTGTGTCAAACAGTTTGCAAATAATGAACAAGTCGTGGTAAATACTATGCATATTATTATTGGTTTTAAGGAATAAGAATTGGATATATATGGTTGGGATCACTATGTGTATTCTATTGGTTTTTAAAAGGAAAAAATAAAAGAGATTTAGCATTGGAATATGAATGGTTTTGGCTCAAAGGGTTATTATGTTCACCATATTGATTGCAATACTTTTAATAGGATTGCTATATAAATATTATATAGATGCAAAGTGGTGCAAACCCCCTTCCCTCCAAAGGGTTACGTGACCTCCTGGTCTTGGATCATTTGAAAACACTGAGTCGGAGAGACTCCTTGGGTCCCTACGGGTACCCGAAATAACTCTACCCACACACACACAGGTCTCCTCTGCAAGTGACCACGACTATGACCGTGGGTCTATCCCTTCGCGATTTAGACTTTGGGGTTGTCCCGAATCCTTCCCTTAGCTTCTCCCGAAACACTCTCCTTCAAGGTTTCAAACTCCCACCATGCATCTCCTTAGATTCGTTGGCCCCACAAGGGTTCAGATTTCGCGACCTCGCGAAACTCTAGGACTCTCACCCACAACTTCTGATCCTTTGATTCCCAAAATCCTTGATCTTTTATCACGTGCTCCTCTGTGATCAACGGTCAGGATTGGATCGCGACTTTGGACTTCGTGACTCTACTCTTGTCAATTCAGAGCTTGTCGAACTTCAAAATGTTGAAACACTCCTTGGCTATCCTCCTTGAACTTTACCTTCTTTTGGTTCCTCTGAAGGCTTCCTTCGACTCTTAGTCGAAGCTCGATCTGTACACACCTTGCAACAGACTGTTCTTCACTCTCAACTTATCCTTGTGGATGACTTCTCCCTCCTTGTGATTGTTCTCCAATCTCTTTTGTCTTCTATGACTGAAATCACCTTATCCTCCCTGATCTTTCGAGTCTAAAACTTTGTCACGCACTCCTTACGGACGTCAATGCACTCCTTGCAGAATTGAGGGTTCACTATCTCTTCTGAGATTTCAAGTAGAAACAGACTCGGTCACGCACTCCTTGCAGACATCAATGCACCCCTTTGCACTCACTCACTGAAGAGAAATGACTAAAAAATTTCTACCCCTCCCAATGACTCATACATTCAACAAAGTAAATGCAACCACAGATTTAAGAATAGAAATAACAGAGAATTGGAAAATAACATAATTCTACCATTCATTCTGATAGACATATAACCAACACACATTTGTGACAATATATCTATGTTATGTTCATTCAACTGAAACTTACATACATTCATACAACATTTCTCTGTATCTCCCAACTCTTAACTTATAATGGCAATCTACACACTAGATTCAACCTTTTTTCTCCAGCAATAATACAATGCTTATACAAAGGGACTCTCATGAGTTCCTCCCTCCAACTACTCTATCCTATCTAAATGGAAATTGAATGCTACCAACTACTTAATACCTATTACAATAAATATTGGGTCAGACAAATTAGAGTGCAAGCTCCAAATCTATAATGCGATCTAATTCATAAAACAAATACATTCCCCCATCAACTTTACGTGATGGCTCAGCCTCTGATATTTAAAGACATTCATAACTCAAAAATTTTGTCAAATATTACATTAATACATTGATATTTTGAATTTCAAAATGTTTCAAAATATGTGCGCTAGTGCACCTAGTTGTCTTCTGCGTTCTTGCTTCGCTGGCGATGCTCCTGCATCATACTCCCTTGGCTGAAAAAGTCATGGACTCCTATCCATGAGATCTTGCACCAATCTTCCATGCTTCTGGATCTCTGCTTCACTGACCCAACTGGCATCTTCTATTGGTCGTCCTTTCCATTTCACCAAGTATTAAAAATACGTCTTCCTTCTGGTCTTCTTACCAACCCTTTGATCTATGATCTTTTCCATCTGCAGATTCTCTACTACAGGCATATGTTTCTCCCATTGAATCCTCTCCTTATCTTCATATCCTTTGATTCTATCTTCCCTGTAAGGATACAGGTCTACAATGTTGAATATGGGTGATATACCCACTTGAATATAAGCATTCTCGCCAAACCTCCTCAAGATTTTACATGGCCCTACCTTTTTCAACTTGAGTTTATTGTATGTCCCTCTTGGGAATATTTCTTTCCTTAGATGTGCTAGAACTTGATATCCAACTTCAAATTCAAGCTTTATCCTATGTTGATCATCTCTGCACTTGTATTCACTGTTGCTCTTCTTCAACTACTCCTTGATTTGATTGTGAAGTTCTCGCATTTCTATAGCGAACTCTTCTGCTCCTGCACTCCTGAATTCACTCTACTTCAGATCTCTCAATTCTAAAACTCCTCTCGGATTCATCCCATAAACGATTTGAAATGGACTCTTCCTGGTACTCCTATTCACCAAGTCATTATATGCAAACTCGGCTTGTGCTAGAATCTGATCCCACTGACTATGGTGTCCAGTGACCAAACTCCTCAGTAAATCGCCTAAGCTTTTGTTCAACACCTTGGTCTGTCCATTTGTTTGAGGATGATATGCAGAACTAAAATATAGTTTTTTCCCCAACCTTTTCCACAACATCCTCCAGAAATGACCAACAAATTTGGTATCCATGTCTGAAACTATGCTCCTGGACAATCCATGGATTCTTACAACCTCTTTGAAAAAAAAACTCGCAACATGCATTGCATCACTGGTCTTATGACATGGAATAAAGTGTGCCATCTTCAAAAAAAATTCCACCACCACAAATATGGAATCACTTCCTCTTTGTGTCCTTGGCAATCCCAACACAAAATCCATGCTTATTTCATCACAAGGCCTCTCTGGAATAGGCAATGCATGATACAACCCAGTGTTCTGCTTCTTCTCCTTGGTATACTGGCAAATATTGTAATTGTTCACAAATTTCTTCACCTCTACTCTCATACCTGGCCAATAATATGAATTGTTTAATTGGGAAAAGGCTTTTTCATGGCCGAAGTGTCCGTCTAGACCTCCACTATGATTTTCCTTCAGCAAATTCTCCCTCATTGAGAATCTTGGTATGCAAAACCGACATCCTTTGAATAGCAACCCATCGTGAATCAGATATTTAGCCCACTGGCTTCTGTCTCTGAGTACAGGATTTGCACATGCTTCATATGCTTCTCCAAAATCTGGATCACTCTGATACATTTCCTTAAGGTGATCAAACCCCAAGGTCTTGACTTGAAACTCCTGTAGAATCAAAATCCTCATGCTTAATGCATCAGCAAATTTGTTAGCATTTCCAGAAATATGTTTAATGACAAAAGTGAAATTTTTCATAAACTCTATCCATTTGGCATGTCTCTGGTTTAGATTTTCATGTCTGGTTATGAATTGCAAAGCGTGGTTGTCGCTATACAAAACAAACTCCTTGGACACAAGACAATGCCTCCATTTCTTCAAAGATTGGATTATGGCATAAAACTCTTTGTCGTATGTGGAGTACTTCCTTTTAGCTTCATTCAACTTCTCACTGAAATATGCAACATGTATGTTCTCTTGACTCGAGACTGCTCCAACTGCAACTCCACTCACATCACATCTTACCTGAAATTTTTTTTCGAAATCCGGTAAAACCAGAATCGGTTGTTCAGTTATCTTCTCCTTCAATATATTGAAGCTTTTCTCAGCCTCCTCTGTCCATTTGAAATATTTGTGTCTTTTCTTCACTGTATCCATCATTTGGGCACTAATTCCACTAAAATTTATGATGAACTTCCGATAGAAACTTGCTAATCCATTGAAGCTTCTTATCTCAAATATATTCTTCGGTGACGGTCATTCTTTGATTGCTTTCACCTTTTCAGGATCCATCTTCAACTCATTTGAAGAAATCACAAAACCCAAATATATGAGTTTTGTCTTCATGAAAGAGGAATTCTTCAAATTAATCAACAGCTTCTCTTGTTGCAACCTCCTCATCACCAATGTCAAATGTCTTAAGTGATCCTCTTTAGTTTTGCTAAATACTAGATCCAGATGTATAATGACAAATTTACCAATGAAATCCTTTAACTCTTCATTCATTAGCCTCATAAAATTACTTGGGGCATTTGTTAAGCCAAGTGGCATAACAAGCCATTCATACAATCCCTCATTCATCTTGAATGTTGTTTTCCACTCATCACCTTCCCTCATTCTGATTTGCTGATATCCACTTTTCAAATCTATTTTGAAAAATAGTTAGCTCCACTTAAACAATCCATCAGGTCATCCATCCTTGGTAATGGAAATCGATATCTGATGGTGATCTTGTTTATGGCCCTTGAGTCTGTACACATTCTCCATCCACCATGATTCGTTGGACTCAATACAGTTGGCATTGCACATGGACTCAAGCTTTATCTGACCAATCCCTTGTCTAACATATCTTGAACCTGTCTTTTCACCTCCTCATTCTCTTGAGGTGTCAATTTGTAAACTGCTTTATTTGGCAGGCTTGCTTCTGGTATCAAGTCAATGTGATGATTGATTCTCCTGATAGGTGGCAATGAGTTTGGCAACTCATCCACTACAATATCAGCAAAATTCTCTAACAGCTCCTGAACTTCCTCAGGCAAATCCTCCAGTGAAGTACGGGTAAGAATAACTCTTGGCTTCCTTACTACAGCAAACTACATCTCCTTTTCCTTCTTTACTTCCTTCAGGAGTTTCTTTCCACTCATGAGAAGTATGCTTGTGTTGACTTCATCCTTCACATTCTTCTCTTCAATCGGCAGCAACATATGTGTCCTACCATTTTTCTCCAAGGTGTAAGTATTTCTACTTCCATCATGCATAACATTTATGTCATACTGCCAAGGTCTCCCCATCAAAATAGGACAGACATCCATAGGAATCACATCACATAGGATCTCATCTCTATATCCTCCTATTTTAAATTCAATCAGGCATTGTCGAGTGATTGTTACCTGATGACCTTTCTGAAACCATGAGAATTTATACGGCGTCAGATGTGTAGTCATCTCCAACTCTAGCTTCTCCACCATCTCTGTGGATACTAAGTTGTGCTCCCACTATTAATTATCACCTTGCAAACTCTGTCCTTCGTTTTGCAAGCTATCCTGAACAAATTGTTTCTTTGTACTGGATTTTCAATCTCTAGCTCTTGCTTCAAAATAAAATTCTTCGTCATCAAGGATCTCCCATCCTATGCACCTTATGTCTCAACATCCCACTTCTTTGCTTCTGAGATGTGAGCTTTGCCTCCTTTGTTTCTCTCGAGGAAATCCCAAGACATATGTCATGTTTTTCCACGGGAATTACATCTCACTTCTCCTCCTCTGCCTCTTCCTCTTCCTCTAGGAAAAGAACTTCAACCACCACTCTGCCTTCCTTGAGAACTTCCTCCTCTCTCAGAGTGACTATGTGGTTTCTCTGCCTCATCCTTGGGATTTTGTGCTTTCTCTTGGGAAACTCCCTTGCCTATACTCAAGTTTCGACCTTTGTTTTGTTGACTCTACTTCCTAGCCAACTTTTCTTCAGCCTTCAACGCCATTTGATACATGTCCTCTATTGTTATGACTATCGCCACACTGATCTCGTCATGAATATCATACCTCAACCTATTAATATATCTGGCAACTTTCTCTTTGTCCCTCTCTCTCTGTCCAGCTCTAATGTTCAATTTATAGAACTCCTCTGTGTACTCCTTCACATTCAACCCTATCTGTCTCGGGTTTTTCATTCTCCTGAACAGACTTATCTGGTAATCTTTTGATATGAATTTCTCCTTAAGCTTGGCTACCATTCGATCCCAACTCTTTATTTTTTTTCTTGTCTTTGCTCCTCTTGTCGGCCTGCAATTCATCCCACCAAAGTGTTGCATGTTCTTTCAACCTAGTGACAGCATGTTTTACCTTTTTCTCCTCTTCGACATCCTCATAGTCAAAATAATTGTCCATTTCTCGTATCCAGACAAGCAATTATTTTGTGTCTAAACTCCCCTCATACATAGGGATGTCAATCTTCACTCTGGCACCCAATTTGGAAACTGCTCTTAACAAGTGTTCTTCCGCAACATCCTCGGCTACAGCTTCTTCAACTTCTACTTCTTCCATTTTTGCCTCGTTGACGTCTCTAGCATCAGGCGCTCTCCTTTGTGTTGTCTCCATGGCATCCATCCTCGCATGTAGTTCTCTCATATCTCTTTCCATAGCTCTATTGGCTACATGTGGGTCAGCACGTCTTCTAGGCGGCATTATGTTGACACTTCTGATACCTCTCCTCCCTGATATCAGTTTTAATCTCCCTTCTACAGAAGTCAATTATGTAATTTCTCTTATACCACTCCTGGCTCAAACCCCCTTCCCTCCAAAGGGATATGCAACCTCCCGGTCTTGGATCGTTTGAAAACACTGAGTCGGAGCAACTCCTTGGGTCCCTACGGGTACCCAAAATAACTCTACCCACACACACAGGTCTCCTCCGCAAGTGACCACGGCTATGATCATGGGTCTATCCCTTCGCGGTTCGGACTTCGGGGATGTCCTGAATCCTTCCCTTAGCTTCTCTCGAACACTCTCCTCAGAGGTTTCGAACTCCCACCATGCGTCTCCTTAGATTCGCTCGCCCCACAAGGGTTTGGATTTCGTGACCTCGCGAAACTCTAGGACTCTCACGCACAACTTTCGATCCTTTAATTCCCGAACTCCTTGATTCATTATCACGTGCTCCTTTGTGATCAACGGTCAAGATTGGATCGCTACTTCGTACATCTCAACTCTTCTCTTGTCAATTTCTGAGCTTGTCGAACTCCAAAATGTTGAAAAACTCCTTGGCTATCCTCCTTGAACTTTACCTTCTTCTGGTTCCTCTGAAGGCTTCCTTCAACTCTTAGTCGGACCTCGATCTATGCACACCTTGAAATAGACTATTCTCCGTGCTCAACTTCTCATCGTGGTTGACTTCGCCCTCCTTGCGAATTTTCTCCAACCGCTTTTTTCTTCCATGACTAAATCATGTTATCCTCCCTGACTTTTCGAGTCTAAAACTCTGTCATGCACTCTTTGCGGACGTCAATGCACTCCTTGCAGACTTGAGGGTTCACTATCTCTTCTGAGCTTTCGAGTCGAAACAGAATCGGTCACGCATTCCTTGCGGACATCAATGCACCCCTTTGCACTCACTCACTGAAGAGAAATGACTGAAACTTGTCTACCCCTCCCAATGACTCATACATTCAACAAAGTAAATGTAGTCATGGATTTAAGAACAGAAATAACAGAGAATTGGAAAATAACATAATTCTACCATTCATTCAGATAGACATATAACCAACACACATTTGTGACAATATATCTTTGTTATGTTTATTCAACTGAAACTTACATACATTCATACAACATTTCTCTGTATCTCCCAACTCTTAACTTACAATGGCAATCTACACACTAGATTCAGCCTTTTTTCTCCAGCAATAACACAATGCTTATACAAAGGGACTCTCTTGAGTTCCTCCCTCCAACTACTCTACGCTATCTTAATGGAAATTGAATGCTACCAACTACTTAATACCTATTAAATTAAATATTGTATCAGACAGATGAGAGTGCAAGCTCCAAATCTGTACTGTGATCTGATTCATAAAACAAATACAATCCCCCATCAACTTTACGTGATGGCTCAGCCTCCGATATTTAAAGACATTCATAACTCAAAATGTTTGTCAGATATTACATCAATACATTCATCTTTTGAAATTCAAAATGTTTCAAAATATATGTGCTAGTGTGCCCACATGTCTTCCACGCTCCTGCTTAGCTCGTGATGCTCCTACATCATACTCCCTTGGCTGAAAAATTCATGGACTCCTATCCCTGAGTTACTACACTGATCTTCCATGCTTCTGGATCTCTGCTTCACTGATAAAAATTCTCGCCAAACCTCCTCAATATTTTACATGGCCCCACCTTTTTCAACTTGAGTTTATTGTATGTCCCTCTTGAGAATATGTATTTCCTCAGATGTGCTAGAAATTGATATCCAACTTCAAATTCAAGCTTTCTCCTGTGTTGATCAGCGTTGCGCTTGTATTCACTGTTTCTCTTCTTCAGCTGTTCCTTGATCTGATTGTGAAGTTTTTGCATTTCTGTAGCGAAATCTTATGCTCCTGCACTCCTGAATTCACTCTGTTTCAGATCTCTCAATTCTGAAACTCCTCTTGGATTCATCCCATAAACGATTTGAAATGGACTCTTCCCGATGATCCTATTCACTGAGTCATTATATGCAAACTCGGCTTGTGCTAGAATATGATCCCACTGACTACGGTGTGAAATGACCAAACTCCTCAGTAAATCTCATAATCTTTTGTTCACCACCTCAGTCTATCCATCTGTTTGAGGATGATATGCAGAACTAAAAGATAGTTCTATCCCCAACTTTTTCCACAACGTCCTCCAGAAATGACCAACAAATTTGGTATCTCTGTCTGAAACTTTGCTCCTCGGAAATCCATGGAGTCTTACAACCTCTTTGAAAAACAAATTCGCAACATGTGTTGCATCACTAGTCTTCTAACATGGAATAAAGTGTGTCATCTTCGAAAATCTGTCCACCACCACAAATATGGAATCACTTCCTCTTTGTGTCCTTGGAAATTCGAACACAAAATCCATGATTCTTTCATCACAGGCCTCTCTGGAATAGGCAATGGTGATACAACCCAGTGTTCTACTTCTTCCCCTTGGCATACTAGAAAATCTTGCAATTGTTCACAAATTTCTTCACCTCTGCTCTCATACATGGCCAATAATATGAATTTTTTAATTGGGAAAATGTTTTTTCATGGCCGAAGTGTCCGGCTAGACATCCACTATGATTTTTCTTCAGCAAATTCTCCCTCATCAAGCATCTTGGTATGCACAACTGGCATCCTTTGAACAACAACCCATCCTGAATCAGATATTCGGCCCACTGGCTTATATCTCTGAGTACAGGATTTGTGCATGCTTCATATGCTTCTCCAAAATATAGATCATTGTGATACATTTCCTTAAGGTGATCAAACCCCAAGGTCTTGACTTGAAACTCCTGCAGAATCAAAATACTCCTGCTTAATGCATCAGCAACCTTGTTAGCATTTCCATAAATATGTTTAATGACAATAGTGAAATTTTTCATAAACTCTATCCATTTGGCATGTCTCTGGTTTATCTTTTCATGTCTAGTTATGAATTGCAAAGCATGATTGTCGCTATACAAAACAAACTCCTTGGGAACAAGTTAATGCCTCCATTTCTTCAAATCTTGGATTATGGCATAGAACTCTTTGTCATATGTGGAGTACTTCCTTTTAGCTTCATTTAGTTTCTCACTGAAATATGCAACAGGTTTGTTCTCTTAACTCAAGACTGCTCCAATTGCAACTTCACTCACGTCACATCTTACCTGAAATGTTTTTCCAAAATCTGGTAAAACCAAAATCGGATGTTCAGTTATCTTCTCCTTCAATATGTTGAAGCTCTTCTCAGCCTCCTCTGTCCATTTGAAATGTTTTTGTCTTTTCTTCACTGTATCCATCATTTGGGCACTAATTCCAGTAAAATTTATGATGAACTTCCGATAGAAACTTGCTAATATATGGAAGCTTCTTACCTCAAAGATATTCTTCGATGACGACCATTCTTTGATCACTTTCAAGTTTTTAGGATCCATCTTCAACTCATTTGAAGAAATCACAAAACCCAAATATATGAGCTTTGTCTTCATGAAAGAGGACTTCTTCAGATTAATCAACAGCTTCTCTTGCTGCAACCTCCTCATCACCAATGCCAAATGTCTTAAGTGATCCTCTTTAGTCTTGCTAAATACTAGTATATCATCTAGATATACAATGACGAATTTACCAATAAAATCCTTTAACACTTCATTCATTAGCCTCATAAAAGTACTCGGGGCATTTGTTAAGACAAATGGCATAACAAGCCATTCATACAATCCCTCATTCATCTTGAATGTTATTTTCCACTCATCACCTTCCCTCATTCTCATTTGATGATATCCACTTTTCAAATCTATTTTTGAAAAATATTTAGCTCCACTTAAACAATCCATCAGGTCATCCATCCTTGGTAATGGAAATTGATATCTGATGGTGATCTCGTTTATGGCCCTTGATTCTGTACACATTCTCCATCCACCATCCTTCTTTGGACTCAATACAATTGGCACTGCACATGGACTCAATATTTCTCTGACCAATCCCTTGTCTAACAAATCTTGAACCTGTCTTTTCACCTCCTCATTCTCTTGAGGTGTCAATTTGTACATTGCTTTATTTGGTAGGATTTCTCCTGGTATCAAGTCAATGTGATGAAGGATGCTCTTGATAGGTGGAAATGAGTTTGGCAACTCATCCACTATAATATCAGCAAAATTCTCTAACAGCTCTTGAACTTCCTCAGGCAAATCCTCTAGTGAAGTACTGGTAAGAATAACTCTTGGCTACCTTACTACAACAAATTGCATCTTATGTTCCTTCATTACGTCCTTCAGGAGTTCCTTCCCACTCATGAGAAGTATGCTCGTGTTGACTTCATCCTTCACCTTCTTCTCTTCAATGAACAGCAACATATGTGTCCTACCATTTTTCTCCAAGGTGTAAGTATTTCTCCTTCCAGCATGCATAACATTTTTTTCATACTACCAAGGTCTCCCCAACAAAACATGATAGACATCCATAGGAATCACATCACATAGGATCTCATCTCTATATCCTCCTATTTTAAATTCAACCAGGCATTTTCGAGTGACTGTTACCTGATGACCTTTCTGCAACCATGAGACTTTATACGGCGTCATATGCGTAGTCGTCTCCAACTCTAGATTCTCCACCATCTCCATGGATACTAAGTTTTTAGTGCTCCCACTGTCAATTATCACCTTGAAAACTCTTTCCTTCGTTTTGCAAGCTGTCCTGAACAAATTGTTTCTTTGTATTGGATTTTCAATCTCTAACTCTTACTTCAAAAGAACCATCTTCATCATCAAGTATCTCCCATCCTCTGCACCCTTTGTCTCAGCATCCCACTTATGTGCTTCTGAGATGTGAGCTTCACCTCCTTGCTTTCTCTCGGGGCAATCCCAAGACATATGTCATGTTTTTCCACAGGCATACAATCTCACTTCTCCTCCTCTACCTCTTCCTTTGGGAAAATAACTTCAACCACCACTCTTCCTTCCTTGATAACTTCCTCCTCTCTCAAAGTGACTATTTGGTTTCTCTGCCTCATCCTTGGGATTTTGTGCTTTCTCTTGGGAAACTCCCTTGCCTCTACTCAAGTTTCTACCTCTATTTTGTTGACTCTGCTTCCTGGCCAACTTTTTTTATGCCTTCAATGCCATTTGATACGCGTCATCTATTGTTCTGACTATCTCCATGTTGATCTCGTCCTGAATATCATACCTCATCTCATTGATATATATGGAAACTTTCTCTTCGTCGCTCTCTCTTTGTTCAGCTCTAATGTTCAATTTATATAACTCCTCTGTGTACTCCTTTAGAGTCAACCCTCTCTGTCTCAGGTTTTGCATTCTCCTGAATAGACTTATCTGGTAATCTTTGGGTAGTAATTTTTCCTTAAGCTTGGCTACCATTCGATCCCAACTCTTAATTTTTTGCTTGCCTTTGCTCCTCCTGTCGTCCTGTAGTTCATCCCACCACAGTGATGCATGTCATTTCAACTTAGTGACATCATGCTTTACCTTTTTCTCCTATTTGACATCCTCATAGTCGAAATACTTGTCCATTTCTCGTATCCAGTCAAGCAATTCTTCTGTGTCTAAACTCCCCTCATACATAGGGATGTCAATCTTTGCTCTGGCACCCAATTTGACAATTTCTCTTAACAAGCGTTCTTCCACAACATCCTCGGCTACAACTTCTTCAACTTCTACTTCTTCCATTTCTATCTCGTTGACGTCTCCAGCATTAGGTGCTCTCCTTTGTGATATCTCCATGGAATCCATCCTCGCACGTAGTTCTCTCATCTCTCTTTCCATAGCTCTGTTGGCTACAGGTGGGTCAGCACATCTTCTAGGCGGCATTATGTTGACACTTCTGATACCTCTCCTCCCTGATATCAGTTTTAATCTCCCTTATATAGAAGTCAATTCTGTAATTTCTTTGATACCACTCCAGGCGCAAACCCCCTTCCCTCCAAAGGGCTACGCGACCTCCCGGTCTTGGATCATTTGAAAACACTGAGTCTGAGCGACTCCTTGGGACCCTACGAGTACCCGAAATAAATCCACCCACACACACACAGGTCTCCTTCGCAAGTGACCACGGCTATGACTGTGGGTCTATCCCTTCGTTGTTCGGACTTCGGGGATGTCTCAAATCCTTCCCTTAGCTTCTCCCAAAACACTCTCCTCCGAGGTTTCAAACTCCCACCACGCATCTCCTCAGATTCGTTGGCCCCACAAGGGTTTGGATTTCGCAACCTCGCAAAACTCTAGGACTCTCACCCACAACTTTTGATCCTTCGATTCTCGAACTCCTTGATCCATTATCACGTGCTCCTCTACGATCAATGGTCAGGATTGGATCACGACTTTGAACTTCGCAACTCTTCTCTCGTCAATTTTCGAGCTTGTCGAACTCCGAAATGTTGAAATACTCCTTGGCTATCCTCCTTGAACTTTACCTTCTTATGGTTCCTCTAAAGTCTTACTTCAACTCTTAGTCGAACCTCGATCTGTGCACACCTTGCAACAGACTTTTCTCCACTCTCAACTTCTCCTCGTGGTTGACTTCACCCTCCTTGCAACTGTTCTCCAACTTCTTTTATCTTCCGTGACTAAAATCATGTTATCCTCCCTGAGCTTTCAAGTCTAAAAATCTGTCACACACTCCTTGCGGACGTTAATGCACTCCTTGCAAACTTGAGGGTTCACTATCTCTTCTGAGATTTCGAGTCGAAACAGACTCGGTCACGCACTCCTTGAGAAAATCAATGCACCCCTTTGCACTCACTCACTGAAGAGAAATGATTGAAACTTGTATACCCCTCCCAATGACTCATACATTCAAAAAAGTAAATGCAGTCATGGATTTAAGAACAAAAATAACAGAGAATTGGAAAATAACAGAATTCTACCATTCATTCAAATAGACATATAACCATTACACATTTGTGACAATATATCTTTGTTATATTCATTCAACTGAAACTTACATACATTCATACAACATTTCTCTGCATCTCCCAGCTCTTAACTTACAATGGAAATCTACACACTAGATTCGACCTTTTTTCTCCGGCAATAATACAATGCTTATACAAAGGGACTCTCTTGAGTTCCTCCCTCCAACTACTCTATGCTATCTAAATGGAAATTGAATGCTACCAACTACTTAATACCTATTAGAATAAATATTGTGTCAGACAAATGAGAGCGCAAGATCCAAATCTGTGTTGTGATCCGATTCATAAAACAAATACATTCCCCCATCAACTTTACATGATGGCGCAACCTCTGATCTTTAAAGACATTCATAACTCAAAAATTTTGTCAGATATTACATTACCACATTGATCTTTTGAAATTCAAAATGTTTCAAAATATGTGCGCTAGTGCGCCCAGCTGTCTTCCATGCTCCTACATCACAAAGGCTACTGTAATTGAGTTTCTGGGCATATGAATTGAATTTTTTTTTAAAGTCAACAAACAATATGTAAAGGAAGTGGCAATTTAGATGGTGGTTTTGAACAATGAACGTTGATTGAATTATGGAGGTCGGAACAGAGTTATGTTTGATTATCTAATTTGATTTATTTTTATATGAACAGTATCCATATTATATCCATGTCATGCTACCACTTTTTGCTCATTATATTCCCCTCATATTCCCAATATCATTTTGACATCCCTGTTTTATAAAATAAATTAAAAGGGTATGTGAGCAGCGACAAAAGATATGACACAGCAATGGTCGGCAACTGATATTTTTGTTTTTTTTTATTATATAGTCAAATTATTTAATGAATTGTTCAGCAGTATTCATGTAATTATCCCCTCTTGTTATACCACCTTTCGCTCATTACACTCCCTCCATATGTCCCATGAACCCTGTCACCCCATGCTAACTTGGAAATTATTAAATAGTTTTTTATGAATGGATTTGCATGCATCTCGTGTCAATTTATGAGCCAATTATTGTTTCATGCAAGCAGAATTTCATGTATGGTTTATTAAGGGCTTAGTTATTGATGAATTGTTGCTACAGGATGAGTTTCTTCAGTAGGAGAAACCATGGCAGAAATAATAGAGGAAAAGGAAACTGAAACAGAGGGCCTAGAAGGCCTAGATTCTCCATTCATTTTGATGTTGGTCCCCAGGAATTGAACCATTTGTTCCAAGTTGGGTTATTTAAATGGATTGGGAAAGGAATAGTGCAACCTCTACCAGAGAGACCTCCCTTCCAGCCTCAGAACATCCATGGTATTCTTGTGCCACTGCATGTGTCCATGTAACCAGAAGTCCCTGCAAATGATGGATGGAAAGAGATTGTCAATCCGGTTGTCTCTCACCATCGTGGTTGGCTCAAGTTCTCATTAACTCCTCCTCCACCTGTAAATATTAATGTTTAGATTGCCCCTGTTCATTCACCTGTTCAATCCTCACATGCTAGTAAAAGGCTTTAAACAGATCTCCCCCATGTGAAAGATAAAGGCAAAGTTGTTGCATCCCCTTCCTCTCCTTCAAATTACTCTTCAAAATATGCGTCCTTCGGCATGCATCTGAAGGATGATTGTTCTAATGTAATTATTGAAATACAGCCTCAAGGTTCAAATCAACCTCGGGCTACTTCCAAAAAATCAAAAGGGGACAGCAGTGATAAAAGAAGGATTGTCTCTCAGAGTGGCAAGTATGGTTTTTAATTTATGTGTTTTTATGATTGAGTTGATGAAGACAATGATCTGCAGAAAGTTTAGACAACAAGCTCTTTTTTGGATAATATGGATTATTTAGATATTTATATATTTTGGATATGATTTAAATTATTTCTGATATTTAAAGATTCAATTTTGAAGGTATCTGAGGGAGTTACAAGGGTGGCATCTGTTGAATGATTATCCATTTGTGTTTTATTTTATAAATTGAAAAGAATAAAATAAGAGAGTCGCAAGGGGTCCCACCTACCTAGTTTTTATTAAATAAAGACCCTTAACTATTATTATTATTATTATTTCTCCTAAACTAAATTAGTTAAGTAAAACTATCTTAACTAAAGAAAGTAGTTGAACTACTTCAACTTATTTGGAAGGCACAAAAGCTAAATGAGAAGAGGAGACAAGGGGAGAATAGAAGGAGAAATCAAGACTAAGGTTTTCTCTTTTGATTTCATGAGACAGTTTCAGTTTTCATTCATTCTTGAGCTCATTCAAAGCCTAATTCTCTTTTTGACAACAGGGTCCTATTGTAGACAGCAAGGTTCAAAACTGAACCAAATCATTCAGATGTTTTTTTTAGAGGTGTTGATCCATCCTTGATAGTCTGTGTATACTTGTATGTTTATGGATTGAGTTTCATAGCTGATAAATGATATTTTGCAGAGTCAAATTGGTAACAGTATGTGACAAGTTGATCCATATTATAAATTTTAGTTTTTACTTCTTGTCAAAGTCCTTTTGTATGGTGTTCATCGGGGATCTCTAAATTAGACTTTGGTCCATGCCCTCACAGGGGTTTTGTAAAGAGAAGACAATTTTGATATCTCCGAATGAAATAAAGAAGATTGTTATTATGTCTCATTTGTGCGTATATGTGACTTGGTTATTTATTTATTTTATCTCCACATTTACTTTCTGTAATCTATATATTTTTCAGAAACTTATATAAAAAAATTATGTTATTTTGCAACATTATTTTCATTAATAAATCAATCTAAACCCTTGTAATTAATGCTGGTGGATTGGGAAATTATTTTTTAGGCTATAAAACATAGGGTGATATTCTCGACTATCTTGTCCTAGCCAGGAAAGATTTGAAAATGCTTGAGTAAGATAATTCATATATTTTCCTCAACACCGTGCAAACGAATGACCTCACTTATAAACATGCGTGCCACATCAATGACATCATAAGTGTCTCTAACCAGAATAAAATGAGCACTCTTGATCAACTTATCAACGATCACAAGAATGGCATTGTGTCTATGCAATGTGAGTGGAAATCCCATAACAAAATCCATAGAAATGACTTCCCACTTGGACATAGGAACATCATGCGGTTGTAGGAGACTTGTCGGGTGGTGGTAGTCAACCTTCACTTGTTGACACTCTAGGCACTTGAAGACAAAATGGACTACATCATGCTTCATGCATGCCCAGAAGAAATGATTCTTCATGTATGTGTACATTTTCTTCACACCCGAATGTGCACAATAAAGTGCTCTATGGGCTTCATTGAGTATGATGCTTCGAATATCCCCACCTTCGAGGATGTACATCCTTCCTTGATATCTTAATAATCCATCTGATCCCAGGCTATATCCTTCATACTTTGGATCTAATTGTCTTCCACTCTGGAAGGTTGAAGTAACCTTTAAATACCAACTATCTCCAAGAAGTTGCCCCAACACATGCTCCCTCAGATTAACTTTTAAGGGTACCAAGGAGAAGACACGTGGTCTCTTGCTCAAGGCATCTGTGACCACATTCTCCTTTCCCTTGATGTATGAAATTAAAAAATCGTACTCACTCATAAACTCACTCCATCGCCTCTGTATGGCATTGAGATCCCTTTGAGTGAAAAGATGTTTTAATATTTCATGGTCTATTTTGAGCTCAAAGTTTCACCCCACTAGATAGTGCCTCCAAAGTTTCAGAGCTAGAATTATAGATACCAACTCTAAATCATGAGTAGCGTAAATCTCCTCATGTTGCTTCAACTTCCTTGACGCATACGCTATCACTCCTCCATCCTGCATTAGCATGGCCCCCAATCCTTTCTTTGAGGCATCCGTGCAGATTGTGAAGTATTTTTCCATATCTGTCACTTGTAGAATTGGTGCACTAGTTAGTAACCTCTTAAGCTCGATGAATGAAATATCGCATTATTTTTCCCATTCATACATGACCCCCTTACGCTGCAAAGTGGTAATGGGTTTCGTTATTTTAGAGAACCCTTCCACAAACCTCCGATAATAACCCACTAGCCCCACGAAGCTTCTTACCTCATGAGCATTTTTCGGCACTGACCATTCCATAATGGCCTTTACCTTTTCTGGGTCCACAAATATTCCTTCACAGGAAATGATATGACCTAAATAGTGAATTTATTTTTGGAAGAAAAAACACTTCGAAAAATTGTCATATTGTTTGTTCTCTCTAAGGCAGGATAAAACCACTCGCAAGTGTTCCTCATGTTCTCTTTCGCTCTTGGAATAGATGAGGATATCATCCAGAAAGACCTGTACAAAGTGGTCTAAGTACTTCCGGAATACGCCATTCATGAGGCTCATGAATACTATTGGCGCATTGGTCAAACCGAAAGGTACTACAACGAACTTGTAATGCCCAAACCAAGTTCGAAAGGCATTTTTAGGAATATCGTCTTCCTTAATCCTTAACTGGTGATACCCCGATCGCAGATCAATTTTTTAGAACATTGTTGCTCCTTTCATCTGATCAAAGAGATCATCTATCTGTGGCATTGGGTACATGTTTTTCTGTAGATTTTCTAAGTTCCTATGAGTTTTCCAACTGGGTCTGTCTTTGACCACAGATTGGCTCTAAGTTTCAACTATGTGGTTGTCTTCTCTTATTGTTTTAGGACAGCAAACAGTCACCAAACTTTCTACTCAATATTTAATGGTTAAGTGCTCTTTTAAGGTTCCCTTGCAAGTGTTTTCTTTACTCAATGTTATCACATGCATAATACATTAAAACACATAACACTACCTCTAGATCTTTGAACTTTAAAATGTTGATCTACACTTCTAAGCATGCATAAATTTGACACGGGTATTTTTGGTCAACATGACCCTGGATAAAAACCCCTCGGGGAAAACCAGTTTGGGATATATGTCTATATAATGATGGTGTTAAGAACCAAAGACTAAATACAAAAGCACCACAACAGATATACAATAACAATATGCAAAAACGTATTTATTACTATCAAACCCTTAAGGTAGAGCAACACCATACAATGGATCATATTATGGAAGGGATCCTCTCCTGTTCACTTGTCTCTTCGAGGGGGCATCCTCCTATTGAGCTACAACTCAAAATACAATAATTATCTTCATATCACATTACATTGTTTGAACTCATTTATATAGTGCTATCATCACCTAAGAACATTCTAGAAGAGGAATCTTCTAGAAGTAGAACCTTCTAAGAAGCCCTCTTGCATTTATTATATCTAACTATCCATTTATTATATCTAACTACCATAGTGGGCTTTATTTAATAGTATAGTGGACCTAGTCCACCTTACATTGAATGGCCTCCACTATTATCACTATGGGCCCTCTGGGCCCCCACTACTACCTCTCTAGCTACCTAACATTCCATCCCCCTTAGGAAAGCGTTGTCCTCAACGCTTGATATAAAACCATATATCAGGGTCCCATGGATAATTGTGGAACATAATGCTGAAGAAGACTAGAGAACCAAGGTCCCATGTAGAAAGGAAAGCCACCATGTTGAAGTAGTCCAACCACCATTGTAAGCCCGCGTCCCATGTCCAAGTCCTCATGTGAACTCCTCGTGGAAGATTTTGGAACCCAATAACAAACTCAAAATGATGCTCCAAAAACTGACATCTGTCATGTGGATCCAAATAAGAAGATCCACCCACATAGTGGAAAAGGGTCGTAGCAGACTCTGGAAGGAATAATACTACTATAGAATATGTAGGATGGACACTGGTAATAATCATTGGCTCTCGATTTGTCATATTGATGCTCACTACAGAAGGTGGACTAGAGTTATCAAATAAATAGGTAGTTAGAGAGGTAGTAGTGGGGGCCCAGAGGGCCCATAGTGATAATAGTGGAGGTCATTCAATGTAAGGTGGACTAGGTCCACTATATTATTAAATAAGGCCCACTATGGTAGTTAGATACAATAAATGGGTAGTTAGATATAATAAATGTAAGAGGACTTCTTAGAAGGTTCTACTTCTAGAAAATTCCTCCTCTAGAATGTTCGTAGGTGATGGTAGCACTATATAAAGAGGTTCAAGCAATGTAATGGGATATGAAGAGAATTATTGTATTTGGAGCAGTAGCTCAATAGAAGGATGTCCCCTCGAAGAGGCAAATGAACAGGAGAGGACCCTTCCATAGTAGGATCCATTGAATAGTGTTGCCCTACCTCAAGGGTTTGGTAATAATAGAGTGTGTTTCTTATATATTTCTCTGTGGATCTATTGTGTATTCAGTATTTGTAGTGATTATATTTGTAGATCTATGTTGGTTCTCAACAAGTAGTATAAGAGAACTTTCCTTGGCAGACATTGTGGGCAAACATTTTTTATTTTTGCATTTTTTTTTTCGGAGAAGAAAAAATAGGGTCGCGACATTCCAGAAATTTTCGGTATATTTATGTGCAAAATTTGTAGAAATGGGTTGTATATCTGATTTCCTCTCAGAAAAACACCCAATTTTAAAAAAAAAATCGTCTAAAACGAAGTCCGAGAAGTCAAGATATTGAAGTTTTAAAATCTGCAATTTTTCAGGGTTTTTTCCGCGAACGGCTATGTGATTTTTTTTTATTTATGTAGCCACTGGAGGCCGAATTTGCCCAAAAAAAATAATAAATTTGAGTTCCTCTCACAATTTCACCCAATTTCAAAAACAAAATCAGCCGAAACGAAATCCAGGAAGTGAAGTTATGAGCATTTTAAATTCAGCAGTTTTTTAGGGTTTTCCAGAAAAAACCACGATTTTCTATCGTAACTTATTGTTCTATTTTTTTAGTTTTTTCATGACGGCTACAGGACCGAAGAGTTCATAGGGTGCTCAGATGGATATTTCCTCTCAAACCCTCAAATAAATTCTACAAATTACTGAAGCATTCAAATCCCAATTGTATGACACATTGGATGCTAGATTGCATGACCTTGTAGATGGACTCAATGATAGTTTTCATAGTATTCAAGATTCATTGGATAGAATGCGGAAGAGATTTCTTATGGCAGACATCGATGATGAATATAATCAATAAATATATGCTTGGTATGATTTTGAGGCCGATTGTGATGATTGGTATACGGATAGTTGTCATTTATGGGATGACAACCACTTTCATATGTTATTTGATGACCCTAATCCATCTTCTGTACAGAGCATCAATGTGACAAATAAAGATCCAATGATTATTACCAGTGTTCATCATGCATATTCTACAGTGGTATTATTCCTTCTAGATTCTGCTACAACCCTTTTTCCACTATGTATATGGATCTTCTTATTTGGATCCACATGACAGGTGTCAGTCTTTAGAGCATCATTTTGAGTTGGTTATTGGGTTCCAAAATATTCCATGGGGAGTTCACATGAGCACTTGGACATGGGACCCCGGCTTACGATGGTGGTTGGACTAATTCAGATGGTGGTTTTCCTTTCTACATGGGACCATGGTTCTCCAGTGTTCACAGCATTATGGTCCACAATTATCCATGAGACCCTGGTATATGGTTGTACATCAAGCGTTGAGGACAACACTTTCATAAGGGGGATGGAATGTTAGGTAGCTAGAGAGGTAGTAGTGGGGGCCCAGAGGGCCCATAGTGATAATAGTGGAGGTCATTCAATGTAAGGTGGACTAGATCCACTATATTATTAAATAAGGCCCACTATGGTAGTTAGATACAATAAATGGGTAGTTAGATATAATAAATGTAAGAGGACTTCTTAGAAGGTTCTACTTCTAGAAGATTCTTCCTCTAGAGTTTTCTTAGGTGATGGTAGCACTATATAAATAGGTTCAAGAAATGTAATGGGATATGAAGAAAATTATTGTATTTGGATTAGTAGCTCAATAGGAGGATGCTCCCTCGAAGAGGCAAGTGAAAAGGAGAGGATCCCTTCCATAGTAGGATCCATTATATGGTGTTGCCCTACCTCAAGGGTTTGGTAATAATAAAGTGTGTTTCTTCTATATTTCTCTGTGGATCTGTTGTGTATTCAGTTTTTGTGGCGATTATATTTGTAGATCTATTCATGTTCTTAACATATGATCAAAGCATGAGATACAACAAGTAATACAATACAAAGGAACATGTATACACAACAAGCTCCTCACGAACCTTGACGCAAGATCCAGTGAGATATGCACCCAAACTCAGGTGCGCCCTCTCCCTTTATTGCTCTCTCCACTGAAATGAAGTGCTCTCCTTCCTCTTTGACCCAATGAATAAATCCCTCCATAGGAATGTGCTCTCATGTGTTGTCTCTTCAATGAACCAGTCAGAACTGTCTTTCTCCAAGCGAAACTGCTACCAGGTAGTTGTACATCCACTCCTATGGTGTGCCCTCCTCCTAGAAGATGTGATCACCATCAAGTAACTGGGGCCTAAGCTAGATGTCTCTCTCCATGGAAGCATGCACCCAAGCTCTCCTCTTCTCTCCCAATGCAATTGTTCTCATCCTCTTTCCCTTTCTCCTTCTCCTCAAGTGAACATAACAAGGAATGAAGCCTCCTTTGCCCCTTGTGCCCTCCTTTAGGATACATAAGGAAACCTAAAAGAATGGATTGATGAGATCTCACATCTCATCTCTAATCAATGGTTGAGATCATCTCACATATATCTCAACTCAAAACCCACTTCACTTAAGTTTCCATAGTTTCCACTTTACGTCTATTAATTCACCCACATTGTGAATTAATTGTCACTTTAGGATAAAATGACAAAATTTTACTTTTAACTTAAATCTCCTAAGTCAAAGTGAAATTAGACACAAAGTACATAGTACAAGGGTAATAGTCTTCCCCCTTTATGCTTATATACTCACAAGAACATGGGGACCACTTTCCAAGGTACCCAAATATCAACACTCCCTCTTACCGAGGAAAGTGCTCATCACCACCAATATCATCCCTATAGTGGACATGGTTGCCTCGTGGCATATGCTCGGTGAGTATGGTTGTACCTTGATCACTGAAAGTGGACTCTGTCATAGATCTGCTCAATCTGCATGTTCTATAAATGGAACTGACTCTCCATATATCCAAGATCACCCAGATCTCAGCATCACACTGAAGATCTCCACCTTGGTCTCCCACCAAGGATTTCCTCTTACTCTTGGCATCTCACCAAGAGTCACTCTCTTGGCATCTCACCAAGAGTATCCCCCTCTTGGTATCTCACCAAGAGTCATCAACTTGGCCTCTCACCAACTAACTTCCACTTGAAGTGGATTCAAAACCTGTTTTTCCTGTCTTGGAAGCTAAGTGAGACTCAAGCCTTCATGGTACCCTATTGCTCCTCCTCATCAACCTATGATGCTCTGAAGTTGTAGCACCAACTCTCTGTCTGCTCGACTGCTCTGAAACTGAAGCTATCATGGGTGGACCAGTCACCCACTCTGAAGATGTCCAGGGACACTGAGTCTGATCTCCCTCTGAATCACTCATGTGATTCAGTCGGTCCTCATCAACTATGTATCCCCATCTAGTGTTGGATAGTGTAATAGCGTACAAGGTAGTCACAAATGTACACTCTCTCACAAATCGATCACTGAACTCTATCTCCTCTGATGTTTTTGTTGACACATTCTACTGCTGCTTCTTCTTCTTCTTGGGACACTATCCTGCATAGTGACCCATCTCTCCACAAGCAAAGAATCTCATTGTGCTCATGTCTCTCTTCTGCCCACTGTTGTTTCTCTCTCCTCCCTGTGGTGGGGCCCCAAACTTGGGACCCTGCCGAACTCCACGGTCATTCTTCTTCTTGCCCTTTGTCCAAAGAGCAAGGTCTTCGTCACCCGAAACTGACTGTTGTTGATGTTGTTGTTGTCTAGAAGCCTCGGCTACAAGCCTAATCTCCTCCTGAATGAAGTCACCCCACATCCTCTCCCATGTAGGCATAACCTCCCTGGAAACAATGTCATGTATGAATGGACCCCAAGATTTGGTGAAGCTATTCATAGTTGTCCTCACCAAAGAGTCAGGGTTCACCACCTCTCTGACGGCTCCAAGCTCGTCTATTATCTAGGTGTATCTACCAAGGAATGAAGTAACCGACTCATCCTCGAGCATGTGAATGTTCCTCAGTCGATCATGAAGAACCAACTTTTAATTCTCATTAGAGCTCTTGTACAACTTGCATAGAGATGCCCACATCTCGTATGCATAAGTCTTCCCAGTCAAGTGGGGAATAATATGATCTCTAACTGCATCACAAATGGTCCTCTTTGCCTTATTGTTCCTCCTCCTGAAATCTTCCAAAAATACTAGGGCAGTAATAGGAAGAATAGGAACAGGCGCCTCGACTATGTCCCATAGCTCGAGGTCCTCTAATACAAATATGATCCTCACCTTCTAAGGCGACCAATTTCTAGCCCAGGCTAGCCTATCCTCCACATGCATATGAGATACTGACATGTCTGTCAAACTGTGCTTGCTCTGATGCTCCAAATGCAAAGGAACGTTGCCTCACTCCTGTCAACACAGGTGTGAAAAGAGGAAAATAAAACCCCGACCTCACTCCTAGTCAGTAGGTGTGAAAAGAGGTCGTACACTACAGCCTCACTCCTGTCCACACAGGTGTGAAAATAGGTTGTCCACAAGTGTCAAAAATCAGCCCAACAAATATTCCTACAACTGTCCACAAACACTGTCAACTAGTTGTTCAAAATCTGCCCTGAGTTGACCAACTTGCACTGAATGAGAGGTACCTTTAGATATGAAGTTTGTCCACTATTTTGGACTGGAAACTTGTTGTCCAAAACAGCCAACAAATCTGATATAAAACCTCACAAAACTACCCACAAAATTGCTCCAAAATCAGCAAGTCTAAGCCACCTTTAGCTTTGATACCATGTAGATTTTCTGAGGTCCTATGAGTTTGCCAACTGGGTCTGTCTTTGACCACAGATTGGATCTAAGTTGCAATGGTGTGGTTGTCTTCTCTTGTTGTTTTAGGACAGCAAATAGTCACCAAAATTTCTGCTCAATATTTAATGGTTAAGTGCTCTTTTAAAGTGCCCTTGCAAGTGTTTTCTTTACTCAATGTTAGCACATGCATAATACATTAAAACACATAACACTACCTCTAGATATTTGAACTTTGAAATGTTGATCTACACTTCTAAGCATGTCTAAATTTGACACAGGTATTTTTGGTCAACATGACCCTGGATAAAAACCCCCCCGGGGGAAAACCAGTTTGGGATATATGTCTATATAATGATGATCAAAGCATGAGAAACAACAAGTAATACAATACAAAGGAACATGTATACATAGCAAGCTCCTCACGAGCCTTGCCACAAGATCCAGTGAGATATGCGCCCAAACTCAGGGGTGCCCTCTCCCTTTGTTGCTCTCTCCACTGAAATTAAGCGCTCTCCTTCCTCTTTGACCCAATGAAGAAATCTCTCCACGGGAATGTGCTCTCCTGTGCTGCCTCTCCAATGAACCACTCAGAATTGTCTTCCTCCAAGTGAAATTTCTACCATGTAGTTGTGCATCCACTCCTATGGTGCACCCTCCTCCTAGTATATGTGATCACCATCAAATAACTGAGGCCTAAGCTAGATGCCTCTCTCCATGGAAGCATGCGCCCAAGATCTCCTCTCCCAATGCAACTGTTCTCATCCACTTTCCCTTTCTCCTTCTCCTCAAGTGAACATAACAAGGAATGAAGCCTCATTTGCCCCTTGCGCCCTCCTTTAGGATGCATAAGGAAACCTAAAAGAATGGATGGATGAGATCTCACATCTCATCTCTAATCAATGGTTGAGATCATCTCACATATATCTCAACTCAAAACCCATTTCACTTAAGTTTCCATAGTTTCCACTTTATGTCTATTAATTGACCCACATTGTGAATTAATTGTCACTTTAGGCTAAAATGACCAAATTTCACTTTTGACTTAAATCTCCTAAGTCAAAGTGAAATTAGACACAAAGTACATAGTACAAGGGTAATAGTATTCCC
>ML808404.1:48470-64389 GCA_009831015.1 Picea engelmannii
CAGAGATTGCCGATTCGCCGATGGACGATAGGAGCTTATCGGGCTTTAGATGGCCCTTGGTCTCCTTGCAATGTGACCACGCGCCTTGTGTAAGCGCTACGAGCTTTTCCCGTTCCTTTGGCTTTCAAATCGCCGAAATGTGAAAAATAGCCTTTCAACTTTTCAACGGTCCAGATCGAGCATTGATCGGATGGTCCAGATCGTATCGGGATATCGCGAATCAGGATTTCGTGATTTTTGATGTCGAGGTTCTTTGCCTCCTCGATTTCGCGATCGCCGATATTCCGATGGCGTGCTTCCTTTTGGGACTTTTCCCGATTTCGTTGATTGCTGCCACGTGTCCCAGCAGACGAACGGTCATGATCTCTCCTCGTGATTTCGCGATATGATGTGTCCCGGACCTCTTGTCTCCAGGATCCGTGAAATGCCGAATCCCGAAAAACCGATGAACTCGCTTATCGATACTTTTCCCGAAAGCCTTGATCTCTACCACATGTCCTGAGCAGATGGACGACTAGATTTGCATCGGGGATTTCACTGGAAAGAAACCCGATCACTTGTTCTCAGGTTTCGCGATTTTCCGAATCTTGATGTGTCGATGGCGCTTTCCTCTTCGAGACTTTTTTTGAGTCGCTGGATTTGCGCCACGCGTCCAGGATAGATGGACGGTCTTGATGCGTCCTCGGGATATCGCGACTTGCGATGCTCCAAACCTCTGTCAATGTGAAACCCCAAATGCCGATACGCTGATGGTGCCCTTGATGTCCGCCACGTGTCCGGTAAAAAATGGACGACTGAGATCTTATCGGGATTTCGCGTATCGCGATTTCGCGAGTTGCAATGTCAAATTTCTTTGATAACTTGAAACCCCGAACTTCGAAATGTCGACGGGCCCTGCGATGTTCGCCACGTGTCCTAACAAACAGACGGCGGAGATCTTATCGCTATATCGCGTATTGCGATTTCGCGAATTGCGATGTCAAGTTTCTTTGACAACTTGAAACCCCGAATGCCAATATGCCGATGGGCTAATCTGCTGCCACCTGTCCTGTGAGATGGACGACTGTGATCGTTTCGGGATTTCGCGATTTTGCATATCGGAGTTTTTGGAGAGAGGATTCTTTTGCTCCTCCAACTCCTGATTCCCGATTGTGCGATGGGATAGGATCTCGCCACGTGTCTCTTGATCGGACGGTCAAGGTGACGTCGGGATTTCGCATGTGAAAAAACCTCCTATGCGCTCCACACGACTAATCGTCGTGCAACTTCTTGCTGATCTAACGGCTGTCAGGCCTGTGTTCAAGATCTGACGGCTGAAATTCTTTCGCCTGTTCCGCGCTTTCTTGTTCCCTTCTGAACTGGTTTTCCGCCTCGAATTCGTACGCAGGACGAATCTTATGGCCTCACTGGTTGTTCCTTGCGTGTTTGACGCGATCTTTGACGAATTTGACAGAATTCCTCCTGTGGAAGAAAAGATTCGTGAATCTTTCAAAAATTTGAAAGAAGTTCACGAATTCTTCGTTATCTGCTACAATCTTTGACAGATTTGAGCGATTTCTTGAAATCTTTAAACGATTCTGCCTTTCTCATGAATCTTTAACAATTTTGAGCGTTTTCTTCGAGTTCTTTAAGCGAACTTCCATTCTGCAACTCTTCTGCATCAATCTTTGACGGTTCTTTGAAAAACTGTGCAGGTTTCTTTAAAGTTTCTTCTCCTGCTATCTCTGCTTCCTCCGAAAGCTTCTTACGACAATCTTTAAAGAGTATTGCAGACAACTTTCCAAACCTTGTGAAAAGTCTGTGACGCGTGCTCTCAAGATCCGTGAGGCTCTACGCTGTGAGGATCGAGTTGCTCTCCCGACTATGTGAAGAGGCTTACTGCTGAAGCTATGATACCATGATAAATTTTGAAGGACAGAGAAATGCAGAGAGAAAAGAATAGTATATTCAAATGTATGAAGAAGTACAAAAATCAGAAGATCACGCTTACAATGTAATATGGTTGAGCTATATATGCTTAAGCAAGACAAAAATAAAAAGTACAACTGTCCAGTACATCTGGCAGTGTACGGTCATACTGTTGAGGGTACAATATATTTAACATACTAGGCCATTCTTGACTCTCCTTTCCATCTCTGAAGATGGCCTTCACTAGATTAGATTGTGCTCTAGCAAGCTATACTGCACTTCAGAGAAATAGTTTAGAAAGTCAGCAACCAAACCTACTAGCATGTCCCTTACATGCCAGTCCCTCTCCATTGCTCCTTTCTCTATTGATATTCTGCCGCAAGTTTGTTGTGGGTCCTCCGCAAAGCGATCGTTTTCCTTATACTCCTCTAGTTCCACCAACTTTACATTCTCCCTCAAATCGGTGCCCTCCCAGTTCATTGCTCCAAGTGTTTTCTAGCAGCTGAGGGTGACGGGCCTCAATCTCAGCCCTTAGCTTTTGGTTCCATTCATCTCGGCCAAGCCTTGGTCCTCCCTTCTTTGGAGGCACTTCACATTCCATCGCTGACTCTCTTTTGATGAGTGTACGCTTAAGGCAGTCTTCGTCCCTCTCTTTGACTGTAGTTGCTGAAAAGAAGGGCCCGATGGTTGTTTGTAAGGGACTGGAGACTGGCACTACTGGGTTTTCTGTGCAGTCTGGATCTTGCCATCTCCCTATTGATATAGATGCCTTTGCAAAGCGCCCAAATTCTAGTTGATTGACCTGTCCATTGTATGATGGCGGTGAGTTGTTTCAGCATTGATGATTGGAATGGGTTGTCCTTGCCTGGCATCATTGCGGGCAATGATTGCTGAGATCATTATTAATCTCAGTTGGTTTGTTTTTCTTTTTTTCTTCTGCAATCCATGGTTTCATTTGCCCCATTTGATTTGACCATTTGTGCCTAGGTGCACTTGTTGATTCTGTAAGGCATTAGTGCCATACAAAAATTTCTGAATGTTGTTCCTATTATTATTTTGAATATTCTGAATAGTACTACTATGGCGGAGTTATTTATTTTCTTGTTTGCTAAAAGTTAAAACATAGACTTTAGTTTCCAAACGTTGTTATTAAACTAAGCTAATCCACCAAGTAATTTTCTCACCTTTGATTTTTGGATTTCAAACCTGTAAGTTTGTGTCTATGATATGAAGCTGGAATATCTACAAGCTTCTGTTCACTTTGGACCACCCCACAGTATGTTTATTGATTTATTAATGAAACATGCAACAAATTTGAAAATACCTCTGCTCAGGGACTCTTCAAGTCAATTTTCTTTAAATCTTGTGAAACTATTTCGATTTTCACGCAGCGGGATCTCTACGTGAGTTGTGTGATCCTATTATTAAGAGGTTGTTAGAGAGTTGGATTTGTGAGATCCTTGTTTGATGTGTGGTTGAGATATTCTCTCAACCTCCCCAGTTATCTTTAGAATAAGTTAGATCTGATAACAACCTGTACACTCTATATAATAGAGTCCATTGTATTGATATCAAGAAAATAAAATATCTGTTTATATCACTATACTCTCCCATTTTAACATGGTATCAGAGCAGGACCGAGCATAACTCCCTCACGGGAGTGCCCAGGAACAAGTGGAGAGTAGAGTAGATTGTCAGTAATTACTGCTATGTGTTTGCAACAGTTTGTTTGTCCAATGTGTGAGCTATGGACTAGTCCATGCAGTAGTTGTGTGAAGGATCGGTTCACAAGGAAGAAGCTGAGTTGTCGAGTGTGTAAAGCAGGTTTTTTTGCGAGATAGAGTAAAAGAGGAGAGTCATCATTGTTGTGAGCACGAGCTGGAAAAGAAATATCAGTGCAAAAATTTGTCATTTAGTGAAGACTCGCGGCCTGGGCGTTACTGCGTGGAGGAGAATATATAGAAAGGAAGAGCGCGATTGCTTTAGCTTGTGATGATTTGGAAAATGAATGTTGCAAATTGAGGTTTTTGGAACGACGGTGAGGCCGGAGGATGCGACTGCATTTCATATTTTAGTCCTACGCAGATGGATGTGACGATCTGAGAAGATCGTGAAAAACAATGTTTCCTTTCCATGAGGAGCTCCAGGAAGGCGACAGGATGTTCGGCCCTAGAGGAGAGGGCGAGGTTGAAGGGCTGGAAAACTCCTAATAGTGTGAGTCTGTGGAGATTACAATGTAGTCTGCGTGTTACAAAATTGAGGGAGGAGCATTGCAGAGAGGTGGTGGAGCTTTACGAGGAGCTGTTCGCATGCCAGAGGTCAGTGGTTATATTACAAGAAACATATGTTTTCGCACGCAGGCAGGCCTCACTAATGAACAAGATGACAACCAATAACAATAAGGTCTGGCGGAAGAGATCTGAGCAAGAAAAAGCTAAAGTTGCAAGTGATCCCTCTTCCACCTGCGAAGATGATAAAGTATCAAAGTTGAACGACCTCAATCAAATCATTGTTAAAGATATCATGGGCTTAAGGGAGGTTTATTTGCATATGTTATATGGCTCATTCCAATTCTCGATAGTGGCTGCAAAAGAACATCACTCTATAGGATTGTCATTCTTATTTTTACAATTGCCTCCACTTGTCAAAGGCACAAGTAACTCAAAAGTCATCTTTCAGCTCTAACGTTGCCAGCAAAATTATTTATTGGGATTTTTGGTTTTAGGCTATTTTATGCTCATATGCAGTTCCCTTGGCATTAAACCAATCACTTTGCATGACCAGTCAAATGTTGAAATGTGGGATTTATCCTGGCAAGTTTTCTAAAGAACGACGAAGCATAATAGCTGTTGGTGACACTTCACAATTTATTTCGGACAAGGAAGCCTGCGGAGAGGGCGAGTTTGAAGAGCGTGTGACAAATCCTTGTCCATGACATTGTAGATGACTCATTTCTGTTATTGTTGGAGTTTGTTGTTGTTCGTGCCATTCCATGGAGATGCTATAGCGAAGTGAGGTGTACGTGCCCATTCCGTCGGACTCACAGAGCGTTGATTGTGAGAAGTGTGATTGAGTTATGATTTTACAAGTATTGTTATTGATATTTTTTGGTTTGAAGGCGTGCATAGTTATGTTATTTGTGAAACATGTAATTGAAAGCAAGACTAGGATATTTTGATGTAGATGTCCTAGAAAATTCTATGTACCTGAGCCATTATATACCCCCTAATGTGAAAAGTTCGTGGTAATCTAGAAACCATTATGTAAATCATGGTTATAGGTAATTCGAGAAAAACTGATGCATGGTTGAGGGTAATCCGAGAAAACCCATAGCATGGTTACAGGTAATCTGAGAAAACCTGGTGCATGGTTGAGGGTAATCTGAGAAAACCCAGAGCACGGTTATGGGTAAGCTGAAATAAAACCCAGGTTGATGATGATGTGATGAAGGGGGAGCTATGAGGAAGAATGGTTGAATGAACCATGTAGCTGAAAATGATTCCTATAGAACTGGCGGTTACATTGGCTGATGACCCATGTATTCCGGTAGATGGATTTCTCTTTATATGGACGTCAATAATTAGATGCAGGTACAAGAGGAAGCACACAAAGATATGACCACATAGATATTTAGATAAGTAGTCATTAAGGGAGAGTGTTGGAATATATAATTCATACTTATCTAATATACTTGCTAATGTATTGAGAGGTAGAGTTAATCTCTACGTGAGTTGTGTGATCCTATTATTAAGAGGTTGTTAGAGAGTTGGATTTGTGAGATCCTTGTTTGATGTGTGGTTGAGATATTCTCTCAACCTCCCTAGTTATCTTTAGAATAAGTTAGATCTGATAACAACCTGTACACTCTATATAATAGAGTCCATTGTATTGATATCAAGAAAATAAAATATCTGTTTATATCACTCTACTCTCCCATTTTAACATGTATATATTACAAATCCTTGTACTTTGGTTTCCTGAATTGTTCAAATAAATCCTTAGCTGATAAATTTGCACATTTTTAGTCATACCTCTGTTTCACAAAACTCTTAAATTGTCTACATACCAATACCAAAAACTCGCAAAAACATGGAAACACCTCAAAAACTTCTCAGAAACACCAAAGTGTCCATGAGCAACACGAGACATATAGGTAGTCTTAAAAAACCTTGATCTATAGAAAAAGAAGACAAATTAGTCTCTAATTCTTTCTAAACCTACTTACAAATTAACCTATCATTCTTATTTTTTTGCCATATATATATATATATATATAATGCTTCCCCCTATATACCCATTGGGGGGTCGCGTTTCCAACCGTTTTTGTTTCCGAACTAGTACATGTTTCCATGTTTTGTGCAACTTATTGTCATACTCATACAAGTGGTGATTCGAGTTCCATATATTTTGTAACTATACAAGTGGTGATTCGAGTCCCATTTGTTTTTTCATGCTAGCTTTTGGAATTGGCTTGAATCTGGGGTTTGGTCAACTTTCGTATTTGGAATCATTTTTAGTTGGTATATTTCTTCAACTCAGTAGTGATGGATAGGTTTTTGAAAACTCAACAATATCAATAGGAATGACTTTAGACAAGCTATGTTAAATATGAACTTGGTACAAATGGTCATTCCATATCCTCTATTGTTTATTCCTATCCTTTCTCACACAACTTGTTTAAATTTATTGACTTTAAGAAGTATGATATGGTTCTCCACGAGGCCCTTATGAGGAAGTCAATTGTAGTATGTATCAAGGGAAACACCGATGTAAACCAAAACTTTAAAATATAATAAGAAACCAAAGTACACACAATGTACACCAAATTTGAGCGTGGAGCACAAATCTAAGATAGATAAGAGAGATGAGTTACAAAATAACTCCTTAAAGAATATGAGAAACTCCTCTAAATAACCAAATACATTCATACATCCAAACCATATGTTCCTTCAATAATGACTACATGATCTCTATATATATCTATTCACAAATTGTACATCTGGCTACTTTATTAGGTGGACCACTATTACATATACATTTAACCCCATATATGTCCCATTTGGGGTCATCTCATATACATTTAACCCTATATATGCCCCCCTTTGGGTCACATCATAGTACCCTCTTTTAAAAAGATATGTCTTCAAAGTTTTGCAATTAAGGGCATTACATGTTATGAAACCAAGTAATAGGGTTTCCTTATATTCATGTTTTCTTTTTGCCACCGATGATGATCAATCCATCCAAATTCAATTCTTTTTGGTCTTAATCCTTGATAGCTAGTTGTCACATGATTTTCTTTCCTTTGATTCTATGAGTTATTGTTGTGACTTCTCCAATTTGTTGTAGTTGTTGGTATCTGATAATATCTCATTGAATAATGGTTTTGTGATGCTTTCTTCCATGAATCTTCTTCTTTGGGTATTGCCGATATTAGTTTTCTTGTTTTTCTTGAAAACTTTCTTGGTAATGAGGGTGTCGATATGGTTTCACAAGTGACGGTTTTCTTTCATTCTACACAACCATTTCATTTGTCTTCCTTTAAGAGACAATGGCATCCTCAATCCTCTTTGCTTGGTCTTTGAAAACTCTAGCCTTGGAGATAGTAACATCATATTTGACATGTTAAGCCCTAGATAAAGCCCCATACAAAGCCCATGTTATGTATAAAACCCCTTATTGAATAATTACATTTTTTTTGTTATATTTGTGTATAGGCTCTGAACCCCTCCATCACACCCTTTTATTATATTTGTACCTTTTGTCTCCTATATATATACAAAGGATACCCAGTTTTAGGATCATCTTATCTCAGCTCATATTGTATTCTGAAGTGGATATATTGTAAAATGAGGTTTCCCCCTCGAAGCAGAATGTAATTATTGTCTTTTTATCATTTTTAAGGTGTTAGATCATAACATTTGGTATCAGAGCACTGATCTTAGGGTTTTTTTCTTCTCCAAGCAAGTCATTTTAGCATTTTTGCTATAACTTGTTTTCTGGGATGATTCAATCAACGAGACTTGGAGGTTATTTAGAAGCCATATCAACATATTCATGGTAAATTTTTCAGCTTATGGGTCGTTATACTTTTGGAGATGCACCTTGTGGAAGGTAGGGTTTCTGATTAGTCCTATTACTAGTCTCAAACATGTCTTCAGGGTAAAATCGTCATATCTTTTTCTGCGAGGATCCAAATCGAGTGAGACCAGTTGCATTTGAAAGATGGTAGTCTGTAGTATTTCTATTACAAGTTTCAAATATTGGGCACTTGGCATTGTGGACAAGTTTGCTCTCCCAGAAAGGCCAAAATCAACAAGGTTTGGGAAGGTCACCCTAACTTCCACTTGGCATATCCAGTTTTGGTTAGACTTGTGGCATTGAAGAGAGGACATATTGGTGTACTACAAGCTGAATTTTCAGAGTTAAAAAGGACGAAATTTTAGAAATACACAAGAAGGAAGGTTGGCCAGGAGAATAGACTCCAAATTAAGAGTTTGAAAGGTACATAATTTGCAATTGGCATAACTTTTTATTGTAAGATCTGTTTTTGGTGATTCAAAATTTGTAATAAAAAGGAAAAAGAGGAGTATTATTATTTGTATTCTATATGGGTCCAAAAAATATGTCAACACCAATTAAACCTCCCGAAGTCTCATCTATAACTCAAGAAGAAAATGAAGACATACATAACAACCTATCCAAATTGGAGGAACAACTTAATGATTTGAGTGCTAAGTCAGTAACAAGGGATGAGTTGGTAAACTCGAAAAGAAAAATTCAAGAAATGGATGAGAAGATGAATGGGAATAAGAATGAGATGAAAATAACTCTTGATGACATGAAAAATAAGATGTATGAAAATAAAGTAGAAATACAAAAATCATGGAGGAATTGCAAAATTCCTTGTTGTCCATGATCTCCCAGGCTCTAGATGTGTAACAACTCAATTTGATTAATTATTTATCATAGTTTTTAATTTAAATTTAATTAATTATTAAAATAAATTAAATGAATCTTTTTATTATTTTATTATTAAAAGGTAGGTGAAGTAATTAATGGGGGGATAAGGCTGTGGAGGAATTAATGGGGGGATAAGGTTGTTGGGAAATTGATGAGGGGGATTGGAAGGAAGAAGATAAGGAGGAGGGGGAGGACTGAAAGAGGGATGAGGGTTTTTGGGAAAATCAGGAGAAGGAGGGGAGAAAATTATGAAAGAGAGAAGGAAAATTGGAAGAACAATTGTTTTGTGGAGTTTTTGATAGGGCACTATTGTTGCTGGGAACTTTGGGCTTGGGGGCTAGGAAATCGCAAGGATTCTTGGAGCTAGAGAGCAAGAGAGGTTGTTCCTAGTTGGCTAGGAGGTTAATATTCAGTTTGGGCAGTTGGGCATGATCATCAACAAACATAAAAGGGACCAAATCAACTAATCTATAGGTTGAGGTAAGCATTCTATGTATTTTATTAAGTTCTGTTTTTATTATGATGCTGTTTTATTTTCTTGGTATAGAAAAATCATGAAAGAAAATTTTAAACTAAGTTGCAACAATTTTAGTAGGAGATTAAAAAGTATTTATTTATATGAGGCTCTGTAAGTTAGGCCTTACAAGTGGTATCAGAGCTCGGGTTCAAAACTGAAACCTGGGTTTGACCACCCACATAACTGTACAATTTTTCCCAAACCCCTAACCTACAGCCTAAAAACCCTTTATTTGCAGCCCTTAAACCCTGTGAAGACTACCCAGAAAGTCCTGAAAACTCAAACAAACAATCTTGCCTGTAGACTGTTTACAGATTCCTAAAGGAGCTTTCCAAGTCCAAATTCTAACTGATAAAGAAATAAGGAGAATTTCTAAAATCATGTACTTCAGAATGACAAGACTAAAATCTGTTTCTGTATGTTTAACTTTCTGTTGCATGATGACTTGCATAAGCTGTGTAAAAAAAAAAAAAAAAGCAATAATATATACAACAAAAAGTTTGTTGAGCAACTACATGCAGAATTGAACCCATAACCTGTCGAATATCATTTCAGCACCTTACCAATAGGCCACACAAGTTATACAAAAAAAAAACCGCAATAATATATACAATTTTTTTTTTATTGGACCAAGGCCCAATCTCCAAATCTTTGTTTTATGCCTTATCTCCAAGTAGCATTTTATTTCAAGTCTACAAGCCAACACATAGCCCAAATTTCGAGTAAACACACCAACGACCGAGCACCAAGACAAAGCACATGCACCCAACAACGAGTGCAAGGCCAAGTCACAAGAGAGGAGCCCACGAAGGGCATTTTCTTTGCACTACGCGTCATCGAATCCCTCTCCCTAATCTCTGTGGAACCAAGGCGCAAGAATCCAACCAAGACCACCGCTTATGCCACCACAAGTCAACACCCAAGCTCAACCCACAAGGACTATTCCTTTTCCGCAACATTCAAACAAAGGGTTGAGGGTAAAGATGTGAGCAGGTTGAAGGTCGAACCCAAGACCTTTTGTGAATCAATACAACACCTTTACCATAGCACTAGTGCAACACTCAAACAAAGCGCTAAGGGTGAAGCCACAAAGGAGCGTGGTAAGTTCACCAAGCGCCCAAGGCCTAACTCCAGGCCCGAGGTTGAGTCGCAGGCAACGCCCATAGGGTAAATCCGATGCCAACATCTAATTCCATCAAACATCACAGTCATTACTTAGTTCCCAGGATGCCCAGGACCGAGTCCATGTGTTAAGTGCACCAATGTAAGAGCCCATGTGTCCATGAATAGTGCATATGGTAAACTGAGCACCAGATCTAAGTCCAGTGCCAAGCCACCAAGGAGAAGCCACGAAGGAGCTCACGGGTCACCAATGTGCACCACCACAACAACAAGGAGATTATAAGCCATCACTCAAGACCGAGCGCCAAAGTCCAAACCCACGAGGAGGAGGAGCCCCAAAAGGAGCAATTCTAAGTGCTCAACATGTCATTGCGTTGTGCAATAACATTAGCAAGGGAAGAGAGAGTAAATTTTCCCTCGTCGGCCTTATTAGAAATCCGTGCATGGTAAATTACCCTCAGGTTACTCTCTCATCCATGAATCTTTTGTAGATAGATATGCAGGCTCGCGGGCTGGGCATGGCTCTAGAATGGGAGGCTGACCATGGCCACGCCCCATGAGGGCCGACTAGGGGCCGCACTTCCTTAAACCTCCAAACACCGCCCTTCGGCTCTTTTAGTTAAGAAAGAGCTTTCCTAGGAAGCCACGACTGCACCCTTTGGGCGACCATCCATGATCCAAGGCCGCACCCTTTGGGTGTTTACGGGTAAGTATTCTAACCCTAAATTAAACCAAAAAAAATGGAGACACAAAACCGAGAAATGAAGCAAGGGTGTAGCGGGAGAGGGTTTTGTTGAATTTCTTTTACCATCGGGAGTGGGAAGGACATGCGGGCCTCATGTGGGCTCCCTATCGCCAAGTGCCTCATGTGTCCGACTGCCCCTTTTTATTTTTATTTTTTTAATTTATTTGAATTTGTATTATATATATATATATATATATATATAATAAAATAAAATATTAATTAATTATTAAAAAAAAATTATATACAAATTTAAAAAGCCTCCCATTCTAACATATATATGTAACATTCATATATATATATATATATATTCTAAAATTATTTTAAATTTCAAAATAACATTCATATATACTAAAAATATATATATACAAAAAAAAATAGATATATAAATTTAAAATCTATTTTAATTAATTATTAAAATCTAATAAATAAATAAATTAGCAAGGGAGTTAGCAAATTACTCGAACAAGTTACCAAGCTTAGAGGCTTTCGACCCTGACCTTTAGTCACATACCCTAAAGAGAGTAATGTCTGTTTACAGACAAGTAAAATAAAAAACTTACGCCTAAACCTATGTTTGCAAGTATAAGTTTGAACGAATGTGGAATGCCTTAAACTCTTCTCTGATAAGCATTTGATTTGATGTAGATTCAGTTATTCAAGATGGTTAGGACTCAGGGAAATCGAGGCCGAGGGGCACCATCACAAGGACCGTCTACGCCGGCGCTGCCACCACCATCGCCTGAATTAGCTCTCATTTTGCGCTCTTTGGAGGCTATCAATGAGACATTAAAGGGACACCAGTCAACATATGTCGAAGTGGAATCCCCACCATCTGGAGTGGGTAACCCTGAAGCGTCAAGGGACTCAGAGGGAGGGCCCCAACTAGGGGACATCACCAGAGAACTACAAAATATCAAACTCTTAGAGTTTGCTGGGGGTGTGCAAGTGAACATGCAGAGGCATGGTTGGAAGGAATGACACAATGTTTCGCCTTAAGAGACTATGATTCCACATCAAAGGCGAAGATAACAATCTTTCAGTTGAGGGATAGTGCCTTGAACTAGTGGGGTAACCTGGAGAGGCAATTGCACCTTACCCAAGACACCGTCTCTTGGGAGATTTTTGAGGAAAGGTTCTAGAGGAAATATTTGCCTGCTTACTACGAGGAACAATAGGTAGGAACATTCCATGCTCTAGTTTAGGGAAACAGGACCGTGGAAGAGTACGAGATCATGTCCATGGAGTTAGTAAAATATGTCTCGTACATGGATACCGATCAACGACAAGTAGAACATTTTGTGTATGGGTTAAACCCTAGGATAATGGCCATGGTACATATGTGGAAGCCATCATCAGTAGCCGAAGCAGTTGAAAATGCTCGTTACGCGAATGAGCATATGAGCTTAAACGAAGGTATGAGGTCAACCATTCCACATCATCCTAGATTCGTGGGGAAGGACCCTATGACTTTTTCTAGGGGAGGAAGCTCTAGGCCACCCCCTTATGGAAATAGAGTCGCTCCCAGAGAAGTTACAACATGTATTTCAGTGGCAACGAGTGCAACATCTCACTCATCGCCAACGACGCAGACATGTCCACTACCTTTTCAGGGAGCAACAAGTAGGGGCAGGTGTTCCATGGGAAGAAACTCATTTTAGAGACCTTCATAGGGAAGCACCCAAGTTTCACCCCAGGTTACTTGTTGGGGGTGTGGAGGACCCCATTACCAGTGTGATTGTCCAGAGTTACAAGAAGGATTTGTGCATAGAAAAGGAAAGGCCCTGATGGGATGAGCAAGTAGTAGCCACCAGATTTATGCATCGGTTAATAACCGCCAGGCAGAGCATCAATCCACTATGGTGGAGTCGTCAAGTACGCTAAATAATGTCAATGTTAAAATTTTATTTGATTCTGGTGCTACATATAGTTTCATTTCACCTTGTGCATTAGAAAAGTGTGGGTTGGCAGCTTACGAGCACGATGACTTTAAATAAGTCGAGATGACTTTGGGGAAAGAAAAGCGGTAGGACCTAGCATTGATAATTGTCTAATAGACTTGGGAGTGTATATTGTTAGCACTGAGAGTCACCCTCAGATTGCGAGAGGGTAAGCCCAGTACCCATCAAAATGTTTGATGGATGTTGGTTTTATGAGTGGAGGTCAAATGGACAAAAATCAGTACAAGAATGATTTTAATGTAGAAAATGGACAAGCAATGCACAGGGAAGTGAGGGCCTCATTAACTTCAGTCAATGATTTGAGTTTAAGTGTGAGCAGAGAGGAGACTTGGTGAGAGAGGTGAACAAGTCTTCTGTGGGCATCCGACCTTCAAGCATCTTGGTGAAGAAAAACTCAGACTCAAGAGCACTCTTGAACTCAAGTTTCAGATACTGAAATATGTCACAGAAGCATAATGATCAAACCTGCATCACCATGCAACTACAACAACTCGACTGGATCCTCCATGCTCGAGCCTTTCAGCATAAGGGGAAATAAGATAGCAAGGAAGATGACTAAAACTGGTTAGGATACTACTGTATCAAACCTACATTACAATAGAATCACAAACCTTGACTGGATCCTCCATGCCCGAGAGTTTTAGTACAGTTCAAACAAAGAGATGGAAGAAGATGACTTCTATTAATGCGAAAGTCTCAAATTTGATACATAACTAGAGAATAGTTCTGGCATAAAAACATTACAAAAATAGGGAGCTCTGCTCAACCAGTTGACGACCTTAACAAAATCTTGAACTCATCTACTTATACTCAGATCAGTCCATGACTACTAGTAGTGTGATCTGGCCATCCCATTCAAGGATTTACGTTTGCGTCTCATTCTGTCAGATTGTGCTTGCGTCCTCTTGTCAGACGCGAGCTTAGATCTGCATGGCCATGCAGGAAAAAACTATCCATAGGTACCTCAGGCTAGCAGCTCTATCTCCACAGCCATATCCTCCACACCTTCTATTTATGGAGTGAGTTGAGGTTTCAACCACCACTCCCTTTTTCATTAACTATTTTTTCTTGGGATTGCAACGAGGCTTAATGCTTGGGGGTTGGCCACACGCTTCTCTGGGATTGGAAGTCTTATAATCATGTGATTGCGGGGCCGTCGAAAGCGGTTTGAACTCACACCGCTTTTGAGCCCGCAATTCACCACCTTCCACCATGTAGCTCATTTTCTATACCATGGTTTCAATTGTGGGACCGCTCAAGATTTTTATCGCTCGAGCATGTTGCGCCCCCGCAATGGGACATGGCCGTTGATCTGATCGCGATCTGCGATTTGGGCGCTTCTGTTGAATTTAGCGCTACCGCTAAAGTTTATCGGCTTGCCAACTCTAGTATCATTCCAACCGTGCTGGGAGATGGCGCTAATTTTGGCGTTGAACATGAACACTTCCCGGAGGATGATCTGATGTGGTGGCTTGACGTCACTATGCCGACATGTCATGAAAAGAGAGGTGACACGCGTTACTTCGAAACAAGCAGATTATATGCCCAAAGGTTCCTGGACTGAGTGCCACATGTCACTCTTGGATGGACCCTGGCTCCTGCTGCGAAGATCAACAACTCATAATTACTTCGGGAGTTTGGGTTTCGGGCCTCCTCGGGACCTTGGCACACTCCTCAACTGGAAAATCCTGCAATGACTTTTCCCGCAACTCATATCTGGCGCCGTACGTCCCTTTGATTGATGGCCCATATTTGCTCTGGGTTTCGGGACTAGGCCCCTTTTTCCTTTAGCACAGGTCGTATGACACCCGCGATTCCTTCTAAGCACTCTTTTTGTTTTGCTTAGATTTGGGGCGCTAGCTCTACCACACTAGCCCCTCTCTACATATGACCTCGGACTGTGACCCTGGGATTAGCTCCTTAATCGCTTCTGGCTTCAGACTTCAGACGTTTTGAATATAACCTCTGCCAATTCTTTCGAATTCTGAACTGCAGATTCCTCTGAACGAGATCTACGACTCTCGTTGCTCACACAACCAACGACTATGATATCTTCGGATTCCTGCTTTCGGGAATCTTTAACACACTCCACTCCACAATTCCCGATTTTTGAATCGTGAATTGTCTCCACACACGAAGATCAATGGTCCTTCTTAACCAACGATTAATGACTTAGATCATACCCTTATTCCACTTTCGAACTTCGGGGTTTGGCCTTTTTGACAACGACTTCACCGCTTTCTCCCGAATTGCGAACCCCGAATTCTCCTTGGACATTCAAATAACAAATAAGATGGTCGACAATTTGGAGCGAAGATCATGATATGTGTTCATCCCTTAAAGAAAATGGAAAAAACCCCTGAGCCGAGAATCAGTTAAGCAAGACCCTAAGGAAAACCAAATGATTGATCGGAAAGGGAGAATGAATTTATCAACCATAAGGGAAAAACCTAGGAATGGTGTGCGAAAAAGAGGGAGACAGAGCAGGGGTGCAAACTTGGGTATTCACAGGAAACACATACGAATCTTGCCAACTTCATGTGATAACATGTACTACTAGGTTGAAAGTAATGGCCGAAGTGTCCTCAGACACACAATTTTATTAATAGGAAAAGAAATTACATAGGAGACATTGCAAGAGTTTACATCACAACACTCAATACTCTTGCAATGAGCAATATATAGGCTAAAAGTCCTAACAAACTC
>ML808404.1:67263-94936 GCA_009831015.1 Picea engelmannii
AAAATTATTTTAAATTTCAAAATAACATTCATATATACTAAAAATATATATATACAAAAAAAAATAGATATATAAATTTAAAATCTATTTTAATTAATTATTAAAATCTAATAAATAAATAAATTAGCAAGAGAGTTAGCAACTTACTCGAACAAGTTACCAAGCTTAGAGGCTTTTGACCCCGACCTTTAGCCACTTACCCTAAAGAGAGTAATGTATGTTTACAGACAAGTAAAATAAAAAACTTACGCCTAAACCTATGTTTGCAAGTATAAGTTTGAACGAATGTGGAATGCTTTAAACTCTTCTCTGATAAGCATTTGATTTGATGTAGATTTAGTTATTCAATATGGTTAGGACTCAGGGAAATCGAGGCCGAGGGGAACCATCACAAGGATCGTCTACGCCAGTGCTGCCACCACCATCGCCTGAATTAGCTCTCATTTTGCGCTCTTTGGAGGCTATCAATGAGACATTAAAGGGACACCAGTCAACATATGTCGAAGTGGAACCCCCACCATCTGGAGTGGGTAACCCTGAAGCGTCAAGGGACTCAGAGGGAGTGCCTCAACTAGGGGACATCACCAGAGAACTACAAAAGATCAAACTCTCAGAGTTTGCTGGGGGTGTGCAAGTGAACATGCAGAGGCATGGTTGGAAGGAATGAAACGATGTTTTGCCTTAAGAGACTATGATTCCACATCAAAGGCGAAGATAACAATCTTTCAGTTGAGGGATAGTGCCTTGAACTGGTGGGGTAACCTAGAGAGCCAATTGCACCTTACCCAAGACACCGTCTCTTGGGAGATTTTTGAGGAAAGGTTCCAGAGGAAATATTTGCCTGCTTACTACGAGGAACAATAGGTAGGAACATTCCATGCTCTAGTTTAGGGAAACAGGACCGTGGAAGAGTACGAGATCAGGTCCATGGAGTTATTAAAATATGTCTCGTACATGGATACCGATCAACGACAAGTAGAAATTTTTTTGTATGGGTTAAACCCTAGGATAATGGCCATGGTACGGATGTGGAAGCCATCATCAGTAGCCGAAGCAGTTGAAAATGCTCGTTACGCGAATGAGCATATGAGCTTAAACGAAGGTATGAGGTCAACCATTCCACATCATCCTAGATTCGTGGGGAAGGACCCTATGACTTTTTCCAGGGGAGGAAGCTCTAGGCCACCCCCTTATGGCAATAGAGTCGCTCCCAGAGCAGTTACAACATGTATTTCAGTGGCAACGAGTGCAACATCTCACTCATCGCCAACGACGCAGACATGTCCACTACCTTTTCAAGGAGAAACAAGTAGGGGCAGAGGTTCCATGGGAAGAAACTCATTTTAGAGACCTTCATAGGGAAGCACCCAAGTTTCACCCCGGGTTACTTGTTGGGGGTGTGGAGGACCCCATTACCAGTGTGATTGTCCAGAGTTACAAGAAGGATTTGTGCATAGAAAAGGAAAGGCCTTGATGGGATGAGCAAGTAGTAGCCACCAGATTTATGCATCGGTTAATAACCGCCAGGCAGAGCATCAATCCACTGTGGTGGAGTCGTCAGGTACGCTAAATAATGTCAATGTTAAAATTTTATTTGATTCTGGTGCTACATATAGTTTCATTTCACCTTGTGCATTAGAAAAGTGTGGGTTGGCAGCTTACAAGAACGATGACTTTAAATAAGTCGAGATGACTTTGGGGAAAGAAAAGCGGTAGGACCTAGCATTGATAATTGTCTAATAGACTTGGGAGTGTATATTGTTAGCACTGAGAGTCACCCTCAGATTGCGAGAGGATAAGCCCAGTACCCATCAAAATGTTTGATGGATGTTGGTTTTATGAGTGGAGGTCAAATGGACAAAAATTAGTACAAGAATGATTTTAATGCAGAAAATGGACAAGAAATGCACAGGGAAGTGAGGGCCTCATTAAATTCAGTCAATGATTTGAGTTTAAGTGTGAGCAGAGAGGAGACTTGGTGAGAGAGGTGAACAAGACTGTTGTGGGCATCCGACCTTCAAGCAGCTTGGTGAAGAAAAACTCAGACTCAAGAGCACTCTTGAACTCAAGTTTCAGATACTGAAATATGTCACAGAAGCATAATGATCAAACGTGCATCACCATGCAACTAAAACAACTCGACTGGATCCTCCATGCCCGAGCCTTTCAGCATAAGGGGAAATAAGATAGCAAGGAAGCTGACTAAAACTGGTTAGGATACTACTGTATCAAACCTACATTACAATAGAATCACAACCCTCAACTGGATCCTCCATGCCCGAGAGTTTTAGTACAGTTCAAACAAAGAGATGGAAGAAGATGACTTTTATTAATGCGAAAGTCTCAAATTTGATACATAACTAGAGAATAGTTCTGGCATCAAAACATTACAAAAATAGGGAGCTCTGCTCAACCAGTTGACGACCTTAACAAAATCTTGAACTCATCTACTTATACTCAGATCAGTCCATGACTACTAGTAGTGTGATCTGGCCATCCCATTCAAGGCTTTACGTTTGCGTCTCATTCTGTCAGATTGTGCTTGCGTCCTCCTGTCAGACGCGAGCTTAGATCAGCATGGCCATGCAGGAAAAAACTATCCATAGGTACCTCAGGCTAGAAGCTCTATCTCCACGGCCATATCCTCCACACCTTCTATTTATGGAGTGAGTTGAGGTTTCAACCACCACTCCCTTTTTCATTAACTATTTTTTCTTGGGATTGCAACGAGTCTTAATGCTTGGGGGTTGGCCACACACTTCTCTGGGATTGGAAGTCTTATAATCACTTGATTGCGGGGCCGTCGAAAGCGGTTTGAACTCACACTGCTTTTGAGCCCGCAATTCACCACCTTCCACCATGTAGCTCCTTTTCTATACCATGGTTTCAATTGTGGGACCGCTCAAGATTTTTATCGCTCGAGCATGTTGTGCCCCCGCAATGGGACATGGCCATTGATCTAATCGCGATCTGTGATCTGGGCGCTTCTGCTAAATTTAGCGCTACCGCTAAAGTTTATCGGCCTGCCAACTCTAGTATCATTCCAACCGTGCTGGGAGATGGCGCTAATTTTTGCGTTGAACATGAACACTTCCCGGAGGATGATCTGAAGTGGTGGCTTGACGTCACTATGCCGACATGTCATGAAAAGAGAGGTGACACGCGTTACTTGGAAACAAGCAGATGATATGCCCAAAGGTTCCTGGACTGAGTGCCACGAGTCGCTCTTGGATGGACCCTGGCTCCTGCTGCGAAGATCAACAACTCATAATTACTTCGGGAGTTTGGGTTTCGGGCCTCCTCGGGACCATGGCACACTCCTCAATTGGAAAATCCTGCAATGACTTTTCCCGCAGCTCATATCTGGCGCTGCACGTCCCTTTGATTGATGGCCCATATTTGCTCTGGGTTTCGGGACTAGGCCCCTTTTTCCTTTAGCATAGGTCGTATGACACCCGCGATTCATTCTAAGCACTCTTTTTGATTTGCTTATATTTTGGGCGCTAGCTCTACCACACTAGCCCCTCTCTGCATATGACCTCAGGCTGTGACCCTGGGATTAGCTCCTTAATCGCTTCTGGCTTCGGACTTCAGACGTTTTGAATATAACCTTTGCCAATTATTTCGAATTCTGAACTGCAGATTCATCTGAATGAGATCTACGACTCTCGTCACTCACACAACCAATGACTATGATATCTTCGGATTCCCGCCTTCGGGAATCTTTAACACACTCCACTCCACAATTCACGATTTCTGAATCATGAATTGTCTCCACACACGGAGATCAACGGTCCTTCTTAACCAACGATTAATGACTTAGATCATACCCTTATTCCACTTTCGAACTTTGGGGTTTGGCCTTTTTGACAACGACTTCACCGCTTTCTCTCGAATTGCGAACCCCGAATTATCCTTGGAAATTCAAATAACAAATAAGATGGCCGACAATTTGGAGTGAAGATCATGATATGTGTTCATCCCTTAAAGAAAATGGAAAAAACCCCTGAGCCAAGAATCAGTTAAGGAAGACCCTAAGGAAAACCAAATGATTGATCGAAAAGGGAGAACGACTTTATCAATCATAAGGGAAAAACCTAGGAATGGTGTGCGAAAAAGAGGGAGACAGAGCAGGGTGCAAACTTGGGTATTCACAGGAAACACATATGACTCTTGCCAACTTCATGTGATAACATGTACTACTAGGTTGAAAGTGTATGTCATTACTCTCAGGACATATGACCTAACCATTGGAATGGACTGGTTAGAAGCCCATCGAGCTATGATAGATTGTTTCACGAAAAGGGTGCTTTGTGTTGACGATGAAGGAAGGTCAATAGAGATGCACGATGTATGGAGGAAAGTGTCTCTATGCTTTATCTCGACCATGAAGGTTAAACATTGCATGAGGCAAGGTTGTCAATTGTATGTAGCGAAAGCAGTGAATGAAGGGAAAGGACCCTCCTTGGATCAATATCCAATATTGTTGGAGTTTAAGGATGTTTTTTCGAAAGAGTTTCCAGGGTTACCTCCTGAGAGGGAGCTTGATTTTACCATTGAGCTAAAACCTAGTGCAGAGCCAATTTCCAAGACACTGTATAGGATGATGACACCTGAACTTTGTGAGTTTCAGATTTAGTTGAAGGAACTACTTGAATTAGGGATAATAAGGCCTAGTGTCTCACCTTGGGGTGCACCAGTTATTTTTGTCAAGAAGAAGGATGGTTCCTTATGATTGTGTATAGATTATAGGGACTTGAACCATGCTACAGTGAAAATGTTGAGATTTTGGTACCTTGGAAAGTGTTCCCCATGTGCTTGTGAGTCTCTAAGCACAAAGGGGGAATACTATTACCCTTGTACTATGTACTTTGTGTCTAATTTCACTTTGACTTAGGAGATTTAAGTCAAAAGTGAAATTTGGTCATTTTAGCCTAAAGTGACAATTAATTCANGGGAATACTATTACCCTTGTACTATGTACTTTGTGTCTAATTTCACTTTGACTTAGGAGATTTAAGTCAAAAGTGAAATTTGGTCATTTTAGCCTAAAGTGACAATTAATTCACAATGTGGGTCAATTAATAGACATAAAGTGGAAACTATGGAAACTTAAGTGAAATGGGTTTTGAGTTGAGATATATGTGAGATGATCTCAACCATTGATTAGAGATGAGATGTGAGATCTCATCCATCCATTCTTTTAGGTTTCCTTATGCATCCTAAAGGAGGGCGCAAGGGGCAAATGAGGCTTCATTCCTTGTTATGTTCACTTGAGGAGAAGGAGAAAGGGAAAGTGGATGAGAACAGTTGCATTGGGAGAGGAGATCTTGGGCGCATGCTTCCATGGAGAGAGGCATCTAGCTTAGGCCTCAGTTATTTGATGGTGATCACATATACTAGGAGGAGGGTGCACCATAGGAGTGGATGCACAACTACATGGTAGAAATTTCACTTGGAGGAAGACAATTCTGAGTGGTTCATTGGAGAGGCAGCACAGGAGAGCACATTCCCGTGGAGAGATTTCTTCATTGGGTCAAAGAGGAAGGAGAGCGCTTAATTTCAGTGGAGAGAGCAACAAAGGGAGAGGGCACCCCTGAGTTTGGGCGCATATCTCACTGGATCTTGTGGCAAGGCTCGTGAGGAGCTTGCTATGTATACATGTTCCTTTGTATTGTATTACTTGTTGTTTCTCATGCTTTGATCATCATTATATAGACATATATCCCAAACTGGTTTTCCCCCGGGGGGGTTTTTATCCAGGGTCATGTTGACCAAAAATACCTGTGTCAAATTTAGACATGCTTAGAAGTGTAGATCAACATTTCAAAGTTCAAATATCTAGAGGTAGTGTTATGTGTTTTAATGTATTATGCATGTGCTAACATTGAGTAAAGAAAACACTTGCAAGGGCACTTTAAAAGAGCACTTAACCATTAAATATTGAGCAGAAATTTTGGTGACTATTTGCTGTCCTAAAACAACAAGAGAAGACAACCACACCATTGCAACTTAGATCCAATCTGTGGTCAAAGACAGACCCAGTTGGCAAACTCATAGGACCTCAGAAAATCTACATGGTATCAAAGCTAAAGGTGGCTTAGACTTGCTGATTTTGGAGCAATTTTGTGGGTAGTTTTGTGAGGTTTTATATCAGATTTGTTGGCTGTTTTGGACAACAAGTTTCCAGTCCAAAATAGTGGACAAACTTCATATCTAAAGGTACCTCTCATTCAGTGCAAGTTGGTCAACTCAGGGCAGATTTTGAACAACTAGTTGACAGTGTTTGTGGACAGTTGTAGGAATATTTGTTGGGCTGATTTTTGACACTTGTGGACAACCTATTTTCACACCTGTGTGGACAGGAGTGAGGCTGTAGTGTACGACCTCTTTTCACACCTACTGACTAGGAGTGAGGTCGGGGTTTTATTTTCCTCTTTTCACACCTGTGTTGACAGGAGTGAGGCAACGTTCCTTTGCATTTGGAGCATCAGAGCAAGCACAGTTTGACAGACATGTCAGTATCTCATATGCATGTGGAGGATAGGCTAGCCTGGGCTAGAAATTGGTCGCCTTAGAAGGTGAGGATCATATTTGTATTAGAGGACCTCGAGCTATGGGACATAGTCGAGGCGCCTGTTCCTATTCTTCCTATTACTGCCCTAGTATTTTTGGAAGATTTCAGGAGGAGGAACAATAAGGCAAAGAGGACCATTTGTGATGCAGTTAGAGATCATATTATTCCCCACTTGACTGGGAAGACTTATGCATACGAGATGTGGGCATCTCTATGCAAGTTGTACAAGAGCTCTAATGAGAATTAAAAGTTGGTTCTTCATGATCGACTGAGGAACATTCACATGCTCGAGGATGAGTCGGTTACTTCATTCCTTGGTAGATACACCTAGATAATAGACGAGCTTGGAGCCGTCAGAGAGGTGGTGAACCCTGACTCTTTGGTGAGGACAACTATGAATAGCTTCACCAAATCTTGGGGTCCATTCATACATGACATTGTTTCCAGGGAGGTTATGCCTACATGGGAGAGGATGTGGGGTGACTTCATTCAGGAGGAGATTAGGCTTGTAGCCGAGGCTTCTAGACAACAACAACATCAACAACAGTCAGTTTCGGGTGACGAAGACCTTGCTCTTTGGACAAAGGGCAAGAAGAAGAATGACCGTGGAGTTCGGCAGGGTCCCAAGTTTGGGGCCCCACCACAGGGAGGAGAGAGAAACAACAGTGGGCAGAAGAGAGACATGAGCACAATGAGATTCTTTGCTTGTGGAGAGATGGGTCACTATGCAGGATAGTGTCCCAAGAAGAAGAAGAAGCAGCAGTAGAATGTGTCAACAAAAACATCAGAGGAGATAGAGTTCAGTGATCGATTTGTGAGAGAGTGTACATTTGTGACTACCTTGTACGCTATTACACTATCCAACACTAGATGGGGATACATAGTTGATGAGGACCGACTGAATCACATGAGTGATTCAGAGGGAGATCAGACTCAGTGTCCCTGGACATCTTCAGAGTGGGTGACTGGTCCACCCATGATAGCTTCAGTTTCAGAGCAGTCGAGCAGACAGAGAGTTGGTGCTACAACTTCAGAGCATCATAGGTTGATGAGGAGGAGCAATAGGGTACCATGAAGGCTTGAGTCTCACTTAGCTTCCAAGACAGGAAAAACAGGTTTTGAATCCACTTCAAGTGGAAGTTAGTTGGTGAGAGGCCAAGTTGATGACTCTTGGTGAGATACCAAGAGGGGGATACTCTTGGTGAGATGCCAAGAGAGTGACTCTTGGTGAGATGCCAAGAGTAAGAGGAAATCCTTGGTGGGAGACCAAGGTGGAGATCTTCAGTGTGATGCTGAGATCTGGGTGATCTTGGATATATGGAGAGTCAGTTCCATTTATAGAACATGCAGATTGAGCAGATCTATGACAGAGTCCACTTTCAGTGATCAAGGTACAACCATACTCACCGAGCATATGCCACGAGGCAACCATGTCCACTATAGGGATGATATTGGTGGTGATGAGCACTTTCCTCGGTAAGAGGGAGTGTTGATATTTGGGTACCTTGGAAAGTGGTCCCCATGTTCTTGTGAGTATATAAGCATAAAGGGGGAAGACTATTACCCTTGTACTATGTACTTTGTGTCTAATTTCACTTTGACTTAGGAGATTTAAGTTAAAAGTAAAATTTTGTCATTTTATCCTAAAGTGACAATTAATTCACAATGTGGGTGAATTAATAGACGTAAAGTGGAAACTATGGAAACTTAAGTGAAGTGGGTTTTGAGTTGAGATATATGTGAGATGATCTCAACCATTGATTAGAGATGAGATGTGAGATCTCATCAATCCATTCTTTTAGGTTTCCTTATGTATCCTAAAGGAGGGCACAAGGGGCAAAGGAGGCTTCATTCCTTGTTATGTTCACTTGAGGAGAAGGAGAAAGGGAAAGAGGATGAGAACAATTGCATTGGGAGAGAAGAGGAGAGCTTGGGTGCATGCTTCCATGGAGAGAGACATCTAGCTTAGGCCCCAGTTACTTGATGGTGATCACATCTTCTAGGAGGAGGGCACACCATAGGAGTGGATGTACAACTACCTGGTAGCAGTTTCGCTTGGAGAAAGACAGTTCTGACTGGTTCATTGAAGAGACAACACATGAGAGCACATTCCTATGGAGGGATTTATTCATTGGGTCAAAGAGGAAGGAGAGCACTTCATTTCAGTGGAGAGAGCAATAAAGGGAGAGGGCGCACCTGAGTTTGGGTGCATATCTCACTGGATCTTGCGTCAAGGTTCGTGAGGAGCTTGTTGTGTATACATGTTCCTTTGTATTGTATTACTTGTTGTATCTCATGCTTTGATCATATGTTAAGAACATGAATAGATCTACAAATATAATCGCCACAAAAACTGAATACACAACAGATCCACAGAGAAATATAGAAGAAACACACTTTATTATTACCAAACCCTTGAGGTAGGGCAACACCATATAATGGATCCTACTATGGAAGGGATCCTCTCCTTTTCACTTGCCTCTTCGAGGGAGCATCCTCCTATTGAGCTACTAATCCAAATACAATAATTTTCTTCATATCCCATTACATTTCTTGAACCTATTTATATAGTGCTACCATCACCTAAGAAAACTCTAGAGGAAGAATCTTCTAGAAGTAGAACCTTCTAAGAAGTCCTCTTACATTTATTATATCTAACTACCCATTTATTGTATCTAACTACCATAGTGGGCCTTATTTAATAATATAGTGGATCTAGTCCACCTTACATTGAATGACCTCCACTATTATCACTATGGGCCCTCTGGGCCCCCACTACTACCTCTCTAGCTACCTAACATTCCATCCCCCTTATGAAAGTGTTGTCCTCAACGCTTGATGTACAACCATATACCAGGGTCTCATGGATAATTGTGGACCATAATGCTGTGAACACTGGAGAACCATGGTCCCATGTAGAAAGGAAAACCACCATCTGAATTAGTCCAACCACCATCGTAAGCCGGGGTCCCATGTCCAAGTGCTCATGTGAACTCCCCATGGAATATTTTGGAACCCAATAACCAACTCAAAATGATGCTCTAAAGACTGACACCTGTCATGTGGATCCAAATAAGAAGATCCATATACATAGTGGAAAAAGGGTTGTAGCAGAATCTAGAAGGAATAATACCACTGTAGAATATGCATGATGAACACTGGTAATAATCATTGGATCTTTATTTGTCACATTGATGCTCTGTACAGAAGATGGATTAGGGTCATCAAATAACATATGAAAGTGGTTGTCATCCCATAAATGACAACTATCCGTATACCAATCATCACAATCGGCCTCAAAATCATACCAAGCATATATTTATTGATTATATTCATCATCGATGTCTGCCATAAGAAATCTCTTCCGCATTCTATCCAATGAATCTTGAATACTATGAAAACTATCATTGAGTCCATCTACAAGGTCATGCAATCTAGCATCCAATGTGTCATACAATTGGGATTTGAATGCTTCAGTAATTTGTAGAATTTATTTGAGGGTTTGAGAGGAAATATCCATCTGAGCACCCTATGAACTCTTCGGTCCTGTAGCCGTCATGAAAAAACTAAAAAAATAGAACAATAAGTTACGATAGAAAATCGTGGTTTTTTCTGGAAAACCCTAAAAAACTGCTGAATTTAAAATGCTCATAACTTCACTTCCTGGATTTCGTTTCGGCTGATTTTGTTTTTGAAATTGGGTGAAATTGTGAGAGGAACTCAAATTTATTATTTTTTTTGGGCAAATTCGGCCTCCAGTGGCTACATAAATAAAAAAAAATCACATAGCCGTTCGCGGAAAAAACCCTGAAAAATTGCAGATTTTAAAACTTCAATATCTTGACTTCTCGGACTTCGTTTTAGACGATTTTTTTTTTAAAATTGGGTGTTTTTCTGAGAGGAAATCAGATATACAACCCATTTCTACAAATTTTGCACATAAATATACCGAAAATTTCTGGAATGTCGCGACCCTATTTTTTCTTCTCCGAAAAAAAAAATGCAAAAATAAAAAATGTTTGCCCACAATGTCTGCCAAGGAAAGTTCTCTTATACTACTTGTTGAGAACCAACATAGATCTACAAATATAATCACTACAAATACTGAATACACAATAGATCCACAGAGAAATATATAAGAAACACACTCTATTATTACCAAACCCTTGAGGTAGGGCAACACTATTCAATGGATCCTACTATGGAAGGGTCCTCTCCTGTTCATTTGCCTCTTCGAGGGGACATCCTTCTATTGAGCTACTGCTCCAAATACAATAATTCTCTTCATATCCCATTACATTGCTTGAACCTCTTTATATAGTGCTACCATCACCTACGAACATTCTAGAGGAGGAATTTTCTAGAAGTAGAACCTTCTAAGAAGTCCTCTTACATTTATTATATCTAACTACCCATTTATTGTATCTAACTACCATAGTGGGCCTTATTTAATAATATAGTGGACCTAGTCCACCTTACATTGAATGACCTCCACTATTATCACTATGGGCCCTCTGGGCCCCCACTACTACCTCTCTAACTACCTATTTATTTGATAACTCTAGTCCACCTTCTGTAGTGAGCATCAATATGACAAATCGAGAGCCAATGATTATTACCAGTGTCCATCCTACATATTCTATAGTAGTATTATTCCTTCCAGAGTCTGCTACGACCCTTTTCCACTATGTGGGTGGATCTTCTTATTTGGATCCACATGACAGATGTCAGTTTTTGGAGCATCATTTTGAGTTTGTTATTGGGTTCCAAAATCTTCCACGAGGAGTTCACATGAGGACTTGGACATGGGACGCGGGCTTACAATGGTGGTTGGACTACTTCAACATGGTGGCTTTCCTTTCTACATGGGACCTTGGTTCTCTAGTCTTCTTCAGCATTATGTTCCACAATTATCCATGGGACCCTGATATATGGTTTTATATCAAGCGTTGAGGACAACGCTTTCCTAAGGGGGATGGAATGTTAGGTAGCTAGAGAGGTAGTAGTGGGGGCCCAGAGGGCCCATAGTGATAATAGTGGAGGCCATTCAATGTAAGGTGGACTAGGTCCACTATACTATTAAATAAAGCCCACTATGGTAGTTAGATATAATAAATGGATAGTTAGATATAATAAATGCAAGAGGGCTTCTTAGAAGGTTCTACTTCTAGAAGATTCCTCTTCTAGAATGTTCTTAGGTGATGATAGCACTATATAAATGAGTTCAAACAATGTAATGTGATATGAAGATAATTATTGTATTTTGAGTTGTAGCTCAATAGGAGGATGCCCCCTCGAAGAGACAAGTGAACAGGAGAGGATCCCTTCCATAATATGATCCATTGTATGGTGTTGCTCTACCTTAAGGGTTTGATAGTAATAAATACGTTTTTGCATATTGTTATTGTATATCTGTTGTGGTGCTTTTGTATTTAGTCTTTGGTTCTTAACACCATCATTATATAGACATATATCCCAAACTGGTTTTCCCCGAGGGGTTTTTATCCAGGGTCATGTTGACCAAAAATACCCGTGTCAAATTTATGCATGCTTAGAAGTGTAGATCAACATTTTAAAGTTCAAAGATCTAGAGGTAGTGTTATGTGTTTTAATGTATTATGCATGTGATAACATTGAGTAAAGAAAACACTTGCAAGGGAACCTTAAAAGAGCACTTAACCATTAAATATTGAGTAGAAAGTTTGGTGACTGTTTGCTGTCCTAAAACAATAAGAGAAGACAACCACATAGTTGAAACTTAGAGCCAATCTGTGGTCAAAGACAGACCCAGTTGGAAAACTCATAGGAACTTAGAAAATCTACAGAAAAACATGTACCCAATGCCACAGATAGATGATCTCTTTGATCAGATGAAAGGAGCAACAATGTTCTAAAAAATTGATCTGCGATCGGGGTATCACCAGTTAAGGATTAAGGAAGACGATATTCCTAAAAATGCCTTTCGAACTTGGTTTGGGCATTACAAGTTCGTTGTAGTACCTTTCGGTTTGACCAATGCGCCAATAGTATTCATGAGCCTCATGAATGGCGTATTCCGGAAGTACTTAGACCACTTTGTACAGGTCTTTCTGGATGATATCCTCATCTATTCCAAGAGCGAAAGAGAACATGAGGAACACTTGCGAGTGGTTTTATCCTGCCTTAGAGAGAACAAACAATATGACAATTTTTCGAAGTGTTTTTTCTTCCAAAAATAAATTCACTATTTAGGTCATATCATTTCCTGTGAAGGAATATTTGTGGACCCAGAAAAGGTAAAGGCCATTATGGAATGGTCAGTGCCGAAAAATGCTCATGAGGTAAGAAGCTTCGTGGGGCTAGTGGGTTATTATCGGAGGTTTGTGGAAGGGTTCTCTAAAATAACGAAACCCATTACCACTTTGCAGCGTAAGGGGGTCATGTATGAATGGGAAAAATAATGCGATATTTCATTCATCGAGCTTAAGAGGTTACTAACTAGTGCACCAATTCTACAAGTGACAGATATGGAAAAATACTTCACAATCTGCACGGATGCCTCAAAGAAAGGATTGGGGGCCATGCTAATGCAGGATGGAGGAGTGATAGCGTATGCGTCAAGGAAGTTGAAGCAACATGAGGAGATTTACGCTACTCATGATTTAGAGTTGGTATCTATAATTCTAGCTCTGAAACTTTGGAGGCACTATCTAGTGGGGTGAAACTTTGAGCTCAAAATAGACCATGAAATATTAAAACATCTTTTCACTCAAAGGGATCTCAATGCCATACAGAGGCGATGGAGTGAGTTTATGAGTGAGTACGATTTTTTAATTTCATACATCAAGGGAAAGGAGAATGTGGTCACAGATGCCTTGAGCAAGAGACCACGTGTCTTCTCCTTGGTACCCTTAAAAGTTAATCTGAGGGAGCATGTGTTGGGGCAACTTCTTGGAGATAGTTGGTATTTAAAGGTTACTTCAACCTTCCAGAGTGGAAGACAATTAGATCCAAAGTATGAAGGATATAGCCTGGGATCAGATGGATTATTAAGATATCAAGGAAGGATGTACATCCTCGAAGGTGGGGATATTCGAAGCATCATACTCAATGAAGCCCATAGAGCACTTTATTGTGCACATTCGGGTGTGAAGAAAATGTACACATACATGAAGAATCATTTCTTCTGGGCATGCATGAAGCATGATGTAGTCCATTTTGTCTTCAAGTGCCTAGAGTGTCAACAAGTGAAGGTTGACTACCACCACCCGACAAGTCTCCTACAACCGCATGATGTTCCTATGTCCAAGTGGGAAGTCATTTCTATGGATTTTGTTATGGGATTTCCACTCACATTGCATAGACACAATGCCATTCTTGTGATCGTTGATAAGTTGATCAAGAGTGCTCATTTTATTCTGGTTAGAGACACTTATGATGTCATTGATGTGGCACGCATGTTTATAAGTGAGGTCATTCGTTTGCACGGTGTTGAGGAAAATATATGAATTATCTTACTCAAGCATTTTCAAATCTTTCCTGGCTAGGACAAGATAGTCGAGAATATCACCCTATGTTTTATAGCCTAAAAAATAATTTCCCAATCCACCAGCATTAATTACAAGGGTTTAGATTGATTTATTAATGAAAATAATGTTGCAAAATAACATAATTTTTTTATATAAGTTTCTGAAAAATATATAGATTACAGAAAGTAAATGTGGAGATAAAATAAATAAATAACCAAGTCACATATACGCACAAATGAGACATAATAACAATCTTCTTTATTTCATTCGGAGATATCAAAATTGTCTTCTCTTTACAAAACCCCTGTGAGGGCATGGACCAAAGTCTAATTTAGAGATCCCCGATGAACACCATACAAAAGGACTTTGACAAGAAGTAAAAACTAAAATTTATAATATGGATCAACTTGTCACATACTGTTACCAATTTGACTCTGCAAAATATCATTTATCAGCTATGAAACTCAATCCATAAACATACAAGTATACACAGACTATCAAGGATGGATCAACACCTCTAAAAAAAACATCTGAATGATTTGGTTCAGTTTTGAACCTTGCTGTCTACAATAGGACCCTGTTGTCAAAAAGAGAATTAGGCTTTGAATGAGCTCAAGAATGAATGAAAACTGAAACTGTCTCATGAAATCAAAAGAGAAAACCTTAGTCTTGATTTCTCCTTCTATTCTCCCCTTGTCTCCTCTTCTCATTTAGCTTTTGTGCCTTCCAAATAAGTTGAAGTAGTTCAAATACTTTCTTTAGTTAAGTTAGTTTGACTTAACTAATTTAGTTTAGGAGAAATAATAATAATAATAATAGTTAAGGGTCTTTATTTAATAAAAAACTAGGTAGGTGGGACCCCTTGCGACTCTCTTATTTTATTCTTTTCAATTTATAAAATAAAACACAAATGGATAATCATTCAATAGATGCCACCCTTGTAACTCCCTCAGATACCTTCAAAATTGAATCTTTAAATATCAGAAATAATTTAAATCATATCCAAAATATATAAATATCTAAATAATCCATATTATCCAAAAAAGAGCTTGCTGTCTAAACTTTCTGCAGATCATTGTCTTCATCAACTCAATCATAAAAACACATAAATTAAAAGCCATACTTGCCACTCTGAGAGACAATCCTTATTTTATCACTGCTGTCCCCTTTTGATTTTTTGGAAGTAGCCCGAGGTTGATTTGAACCTTGAGGCTGTATTCCACTAATTACATTAGAACAATCATCCTTCAGATGCATGCTGAAGGAAACATATTTTGAAGAGTAATTTGAAGGAGAGGAAGGGGAGGCAACAACTTTGCCTTTATCTTGCAAATGGGGGACATCTGTTTAAAGCCTTTTACTAGCATGTGAGGATTGAATAGGTGAATGAACAGGGGCAATCTAAACATTAGGATTTACATGTGGAGGAGGAGTTAATGAGAACTTGAGCCAACCACGATGGTGAGAGACAACTGGATTGACAATCTCTTTCCATCCATCATTTGCAGGGACTTCTGGTTGCATGGACACATGCGATGGCACAAGAATACCATGGATGTTCTGAGGCTGGAAGGGAGGTCTCTCTGGTCGAGGTTGCACTATTCCTTGCCCAATCCATTTAAAGAACCCAACTTGGAACAAATGGCTCAATTCCTGGGGACCAACATCAAAATGAATAGAGAATCTAGGCCTTCTAGGCCCTCTGTTTCAGTTTCCTTTTCCTCTATTATTTCTGCCATGGTTGCTCCTACTGAAGAAACTCATCCTGTAGAAACAATTCATCAATAACTAAGCCCTTAATAAACCATACATGACATTCTGCTTGCATGAAACAATAATTGGCTCATAAATTGACACGAGATGCATGCAAATCCATTCATAAAAAACTATTTAATAATTTCCAAGTGAGCATGGGGTGACAGGGTTCATGGGACATATGGAGGGAGTGTAATGAGCGAAAGGTGGTATAACAAGAGGGGATAATTACATGAATACTGTTGAACAATTCATTAAATAATTTGACTATATAATAAAAAAAACAAAAATATCAGTTGCCGACCATTGCTGTGTCATATCTTTTGTCGTTGCTCACAGACCCTTTTAATTTATTTTATAAAAAAGGGATGTCAAAATGATATTGGGAATATGAGGGGAATATAATGAGCAAAAAGTGGTAGCATGACATGGATATAATATGGATAATGTTCATATAAAAATAAATCAAATCAGATAATGAAACATAGCTCTGTTCCGACCTCCATAATTCAATCAACATTCACTGTTCAAAACCACCATCTAAATTGTCACTTCCTTTACATATTGTTTGCTGACTTTAAAAAAAAATTCAATTCATATGCCCATAAACTCAATTACAGTAGCCTTTGTGATGTAGGAGCATGGAAGACAGTTGGGCGCACTAGCGCACATATTTTGAAACATTTTGAATTTCAAAAGATCAATGTATTAATGTAATATATGACAAACTTTTTGAGTTATGAATGTCTTTAAAGATCAGAGGTTGAGCCATCACGTAAAGTTGATGGGGGAATGTATTTGTTTTATGAATCGGATCACAGCACAGATTTGGAGCTTGCGCTCTCATTTGTCTGACACAATATTTATTCTAATAGGTATTAAGTAGTTTGTAGCATTCAATTTCCATTTAGATAGCATAGAGTAGTTGGAGGGAGGAACTCACGAGAGTCCCTTTGTATAAGCATTGTATTATTTCTGGAGAATAAAGGTTGAATCTAGTGTGTAGATTGCCATTGTAAGTTAAGAGCTGGGAGATGCAGAGAAATGTTGTATGAATGTATGTAAGTTTCAGTTGAATGAATATAACAAAGATATATTGTCACAAATGTGTGCTAGTTATATGTCTATTTGAATGAATGGTAGAATTTTGTTATTTTCCAATTCTCTGTTATTTTTGTTCTTAAATCCATGACTGCATTTACTTTGTTGAATGTATGAGTCATTGGGAGGGGTAGACAAGTTTCAATCATTTCTCTTCAGTGAGTGAGTGCAAAGGGGTGCATTGATGTTCTCAAGGAGTGCGTGACCGAGTCTGTTTCAACTCGAAATCTCAGAAGAGATAGTGAACCCTCAAGTCTGCAAGGAGTGCATTGACATCCGCAAGGAGTGCGTGACAGATTTTTAGACTTGAAAGCTCAGGGAGGATAACGTGATTTTAGTCACGGAAGATAAAAGCGGTTGGAGAATAGTTTCAAGGAGGGTGAAGTCAACCACGAGGAGAAGTTGAGAGTGGAGAAAAGTATGTTGCAAGGTGTGCACAGATCGAGGTTCGACTAAGAGTTGAAGGAAGCCTTTAGAGGAACCATAAGAAGGTAAAGTTCAAGGAGGATAGCCAAGGAGTATTTCAACATTTTGGAGTTCGACAAGCTCGGAAATTGATGAGAGAAGAGTTGCGAAGTTCAAATTCGTGATCCAATCCTGACCGTTGATCGCAGAGGAGCACGTGATAATGGATCAAGGAGTTCGGGAATCGAAGGATCAAAAGTTGTGGGTGAGAGTCCTAGAGTTTTGCGAGGTCACGAAATACGAACCTTTGTGGGGCCAACGAATCTGAGGAGATGCGTGGTGGGAGTTCGAAACCTCGGAGGAGAGTGTTTCGAGAGAAGCTAAGGGAAGGATTTGAGACATCCCCGAAGTCCGAACAACGAAGAGATAGACCCACAGTCATATCCGTGGTCACTTGCGAAGGAGAACTGTATGTGTGTGGGTGGATTTATTTCGGGTACCCATAGGGACCCAAGGAGTCGCTCAGACTCAGTGTTTTCAAATGATCCAAGACCGGGAGGTCGCGTAGCCTTTTGGAGGGAAGGGGGTTTGCGCCTGGAGTGGTATAAAAGAAATTACAGAATTGACTTCTGTATAAGGGAGATTAAAACTGATATCAGGGAGGAGAGGTATCAGAAGTGTCAACATAATGCCACCTAGAAGACGTGTTGACCCACCTATAGCCAACAAAGCTATGGAAAGAGAGATGAGAGAACTACGTGCGAGGATGGATTCCATGGAGATATCACAAAGGAGACCGCCTGATGCTGGAGACGTCAACGAGGTAGAAATGGAAGAAGTAGAAGTTGAAGAAGTTGTAGCCGAGGATGCTGTGGAAGAATGCTTGTTAAGAGAAATTATCAAATTGGGTGCCAGAGCAAAGATTGACATCCCTATGTATGAGGGGAGTTTAGACACAAAATAATTTCTTGACTGGATACGAGAAATGGACAAGTATTTCGACTATGAGGATGTCGAATAGGAGAAAAAGGTAAAACATGATGTCACTAAGTTGAAATGACATGCATCACTATGGTGGGATGAACTACAGGACGAAAGGAGGAGCAAAGGCAAGCAAAAAATCAAGAGTTGGGATGGAACGGTAGCCAAGCTTAAGGCAAAATTACTACCCAAAGATTACCAGATAAGTCTATTCAGGAGAATGCAAAACCTGAGACAGAGAGGGTTGACTCTGAAGGAGTACACATAGGAGTTATATAAATTGAACATTAGAGCTGGACAAAGAGAGAGCGACGAAGAGAAAGTTTCCATATATATCAATGAGATGAGGTATGATATTCAGGACGAGATCAACATGGAGATAGTCAGAACAATAGAGGACGCATATCAAATGGCATTGAAGGCATAAAAAAAGTTGGCCAGGAAGCAGAGTCAACAAAACAGAGGTAGAAACTTGAGTAGAGGCAAGGGAGTTTCCCAAGAGAAAGCACAAAATCCCAAGGACGAGGTAGAGAAACCAAATAGTCACTTTGAGAGAGGAGGAAGTTATCAAGGAAGGAAGAGTGGTGGTTGAAGTTATTTTCCCAGAGGAAGAGGTAGAGGAGGAGAAGTGAGATTGTATGCCTATGGAAAAACATGACATATGTCTTGGGATTGCCCCGAGAGAAAGCAAGGAGGTGAAGCTCACATCTCATAAGCACAAAAGTGGGATGATGAGACAGAGGGTGCAGAGGATGGGAGATACTTGATGATGAAGAAGGTTCTTTTGAAGTAAGAGTCAGAGATTGAAAATCTAATACAAAGAAACAATTTGTTCAGGACAGCTTGCAAAACGAAGGAAAGAGTTTGCAAGGTGATAATTGACAGTGGGAGCACTAAAAACTTAGTATCCACGGAGATGGTGGAGAATCTAGAGTTGGAGACGACTACGCATCTGACGCCGTATAAAGTCTCATGGTTGCAGAAAGGTCATCAGGTAACAGTCACTCGAAAATGCCTGGTTGAATTTAAAATAGGAGGATATAGAGATGAGATCCTATGTGATGTGATTCCTATGGATGTCTATCATGTTTTGTTAAGGAGACCTTGGTAGTATGAAAAAAATGTTATGCATGATGGAAGGAGAAATACTTACACCTTGGAGAAAAATGGTGGGACACATATGTTGCTGTTCATTGAAGAGAAGAAGGTGAAGGATGAAGTCAGCACGAGCATACTTCTCATGAGTGGGAAGGAACTCTTGAAGGACGTAACGAAGGAACATAAGATGCAATTTGTTGTAGTAAGGTAGCTGAGAGTTATTCTTACTAGTACTTCACTGGAGGATTTGCCTGAGGAAGTTCAAGAGTTGTTAGAGAATTTTGCTGATATTGTAGTGGATGAGTTGCCAAACTCATTTCCATCTATCAGGAGCATCCTTCATCACATTGACTTGATACCAGGAGAAATCCTACCAAATAAAGCAACGTACAAATTGACACCTCAAGAGAATGAGGAGGTTAAAAGACAGGTTCAAGATTTGTTAGACAAGGGATTGGTCATGGAAATATTGAGTCCATGTGCAGTGCCAATTGTATTGAGTCCAAAGAAGGATGGTGGATGGAGAATGTGTACAGACTCAAGGGCCATAAACAAGATCACCATCAGATATCAATTTCCATTACCAAGGATGGATGACCTGATGGATTGTTTAAGTGGAGCTAAATATTTTTCAAAAATAGATTTGAAAAGTGGATATCACCAAATGAGAATGAGGGAAGGTGATGAGTGGAAAATAACATTCAAGATGAATGAGGGATTGTATGAATGGCTTGTTATGCCATTTGTCTTAACAAATGCCCCGAGTACTTTTATGAGGCTAATGAATGAAGTGTTAAAGGATTTCATTGGTAAATTCGTCATTGTATATCTAGATGATATACTAGTATTTAGCAAGACTAAAGAGGATCACTTAAGACATTTGGCATTGGTGATGAGGAGGTTGCAGCAAGAGAAGCTGTTGATTAATCTGAAGAAGTCCTCTTTCATGAAGACAAAGCTCATATATTTGGGTTTTGTGATTTCTTCAAATGAGTTGAAGATGGATCCTAAAAACTTGAAAGTGATCAAAGAATGGTCGTCATCGAAGAATATCTTTGAGGTAAGAAGCTTCCATATATTAGCAAGTTTCTATCGGAAGTTCATCATAAATTTTACTGGAATTAGTGCCCAAATGATGGATACAGTGAAGAAAAGACAAAAACATTTCAAATGGACAGAGGAGGCTGAGAAGAGCTTCAACATATTGAAGGAGAAGATAACTGAACATCCGATTTTGGTTTTACCAGATTTTGGAAAAACATTTCAGGTAAGATGTGACGTGAGTGAAGTTGCAATTGGAGCAGTCTTGAGTTAAGAGAACAAACCTGTTGCATATTTCAGTGAGAAACTAAATGAAGCTAAAAGGAAGTACTCCACATATGACAAAGAGTTCTATGCCATAATCCAAGATTTGAAGAAATGGAGGCATTAACTTGTTCCCAAGGAGTTTGTTTTGTATAGCGACAATCATGCTTTGCAATTCATAACTAGACATGAAAAGATAAACCAGAGACATGCCAAATGGATAGAGTTTATGAAAAATTTCACTATTGTCATTAAACATATTTATGGAAATGCTAACAAGGTTGCTGATGCATTAAGCAGGAGTATTTTGATTCTGCAGGAGTTTCAAGTCAAGACCTTGGGGTTTGATCACCTTAAGGAAATGTATCACAATGATCTATATTTTGGAGAAGCATATGAAGCATGCACAAATCCTGTACTCAGAGATATAAGCCAGTGGGCCGAATATCTGATTCAGGATGGGTTGTTGTTCAAAGGATGCCAGTTGTGCATACCAAGATGCTTGATGAGGGAGAATTTGCTGAAGAAAAATCATAGTGGATGTCTAGCCGGACACTTCGGCCATGAAAAAACATTTTCCCAATTAAAAAATTCATATTATTGGCCATGTATGAGAGCAGAGGTGAAGAAATTTGTGAACAATTGCAAGATTTTCTAGTATGCCAAGGGGAAGAAGTAGAACACTGGGTTGTATCACCATTGCCTATTCCAGAGAGGCCTGTGATGAAAGAATCATGGATTTTGTGTTCGAATTTCCAAGGACACAAAGAGGAAGTGATTCCATATTTGTGGTGGTGGACAGATTTTCGAAGATGACACACTTTATTCCATGTTAGAAGACTAGTGATGCAACACATGTTGCGAATTTGTTTTTCAAAGAGGTTGTAAGACTCCATGGATTTCCGAGGAGCAAAGTTTCAGACAGAGATACCAAATTTGTTGGTCATTTCTGGAGGACGTTGTGGAAAAAGTTGGGGATAGAACTATCTTTTAGTTCTGCATATCATCCTCAAACAGATGGATAGACTGAGGTGGTGAACAAAAGATTATGAGATTTACTGAGGAGTTTGGTCATTTCACACCGTAGTCAGTGGGATCATATTCTAGCACAAGCCGAGTTTGCATATAATGACTCAGTGAATAGGATCATCGGGAAGAGTCCATTTCAAATCGTTTATGGGATGAATCCAAGAGGAGTTTCAGAATTGAGAGATCTGAAACAGAGTGAATTCAGGAGTGCAGGAGCATAAGATTTCGCTACAGAAATGCAAAAACTTCACAATCAGATCAAGGAACAGCTGAAGAAGAGAAACAGTGAATACAAGCGCAACGCTGATCAACACAGGAGAAAGCTTGAATTTGAAGTTGGATATCAATTTCTAGCACATCTGAGGAAATACATATTCTCAAGAGGGACATACAATAAACTCAAGTTGAAAAAGGTGGGGCCATGTAAAATATTGAGGAGGTTTGGCGAGAATTTTTATCAGTGAAGCAGAGATCCAGAAGCATGGAAGATCAGTGTAGTAACTCAGGGATAGGAGTCCATGAATTTTTCAGCCAAGGGAGTATGATGTAGGAGCATCACGAGCTAAGCAGGAGCGTGGAAGACATGTGGGCACACTAGCACATATATTTTGAAACATTTTGAATTTCAAAAGATGAATGTATTGATGTAATATCTGACAAACATTTTGAGTTATGAATGTCTTTAAATATCGGAGGCTGAGCCATCACGTAAAGTTGATGGGGGATTGTATTTGTTTTATGAATCAGATCACAGTACAGATTTGGAGCTTGCACTCTCATCTGTCTGATACAATATTTAATTTAATAGGTATTAAGTAGTTGGTAGCATTCAATTTCCATTAAGATAGCGTAGAGTAGTTGGAGGGAGGAACTCAAGAGAGTCCCTTTGTATAAGCATTGTGTTATTGCTGGAGAAAAAAGGCTGAATCTAGTGTGTAGATTGCCATTGTAAGTTAAGAGTTGGGAGATACAGAGAAATGTTGTATGAATGTATGTAAGTTTCAGTTGAATAAACATAACAGAGATATATTGTCACAAATGTGTGTTGGTTATATGTCTATCTGAATGAATGGTAGAATTATGTTATTTTCCAATTCTCTGTTATTTCTGTTCTTAAATCCATGACTGCATTTACTTTGTTGAATGTATGAGTCATTGGGAGGGGTAGACAAGTTTCAGTCATTTCTCTTCAGTGAGTGAGTGCAAAGGGGTGCATTGATGTCTGCAAGGAATGCGTGACTGATTCTCTTTCGACTCGAAATCTCATAAGAGATAGTGAACCCTCAAGTCTGCAAGGAGTGCATTGACATCCGCAAATAGTGCATGACAGAGTTTTAGACTCGAAAGGTCAGGGAGGATAACATGATTTAGTCACGAAAGACAAAAGCGGTTGGAGAAAAGTCGCAAGGAGGGCGAAGTCAACCACGAGGAGAAGTTGAGCGTGGAGAATAGTCTATTTCAAGGTGTGCATAGATCGAGGTCTGACTAAGAGTTGAAGGAAGCCTTCAGAGGAACCAGAAGAAGGTAAAGTTCAAGGAGGATAGCTAAGGAGTTTTTCAACATTTTGGAGTTCGACAAGCTCAAAAATTGACAAGAGAAGAGTCGAGATGTACGAAGTAGCGATCCAATCTTGACCGTTGATCGCAAAGGAGCACGTGATAATGAATCAAGGAGTTCGAGAATCAAAGGATCAGAAGTTGTGCGTGAGAGTCCTAGAGTTTCGCGAGGTCACGAAATCCAAACCCTTGTGGGGCGAGCGAATCTAAGGAGATGCGTGGTGGGAGTTCGAAACCTCTGAGGAGAGTGTTCGAGAGAAGCTAAGGGAAGGATTCAGGACATCCCCGAAGTCCGAACCGTGAAGGGATAGACCCACGATCATAGCCGTGGTCACTTGCGGAGGAGACCTGTGTGTGTGGGTAGAGTTATTTTGGGTACCCGTAGGGACCCAAGGAGTTGCTCCGACTCAGTGTTTTCAAACGATCCAAGACCGGGAGGTCGCGTATCCCTTTGGAGGGAAGGGGGTTTGAGCCAGGAGTGGTATAAGAGAAATTACATAATTGAATTCTGTAGAAGGGAGATTAAAACTGATATCAGGGAGGAGAGGTATCAGAAGTGTCAACATAATGCCACCTAGAAGACGTGCTGACCCACATGTAGCCAATAGAGCTATGGAAAGAGAGATGAGAGAACTACATGCGAGGATGGATGCCATGGAGACAACACAAAGGAGAGCGCCTGATGCTAGAGACGTCAACAAGGCAAAAATGGAAGAAGTAGAAGTTGAAGAAGCTATAGCCGAGGATGTTGCAGAAGAACGTTTGTTAAGAGCAGTTTCCAAATTGGGTGCCAGAGCGAAGATTGACATCCCTATGTATGAGGGGAGTTTAGACACAAAATAATTGCTTGTCTGGATACGAGAAATGTACAATTATTTCAACTATGAGGATGTCGAAGAGGAGAAAAAGGTAAAACATGCTGTCACTAGGTTGAAAGGACATGAAACACTTTGGTGGGATGAATTGCAGGCCGACAAGAGGAGCAAAGACAAGAAAAAAATAAAGAGTTGGGATCGAATGGTAGCCAAGCTTAAGGAGAAATTCATACCGAAAGATTACCAGATAAGTCTGTTCAGGAGAATAAAAAACCTGAGACAGAGAGGGTTGAATGTGAAGGAGTACACAGAGGAGTTCTATAAATTGAACATTAGAGCTGGACAGAGAGAGAGGGACAAAGAGAAAGTTGCCAGATATATTAATGGGTTGAGGTATGATATTCATGACGAGATCAGCGTGGCGACAGTCAAAACAATAGAGGACATGTATCAAATGGCGTTGAAGGATGAAGAAAAGTTGGCCAGGAAGTAGAGTCAACAAAACAAAGGTCGAAACTTGAGTATAGGCAAGGGAGTTTCCCAAGAGAAAGCACAAAATCCCAAGGATGAGGCAGAGAAACCACATAGTCACTCTGGGAGAGGAGGAAGTTCTCAAGGAAGGCAGAGTGGTGGTCGAAGTTCTTTTCCTAGAGGAAGAGGAAGAGGCAGAGGAGGAGAAGTGAGATGTTATGCCCGTGGAAAAACAAGACATATGTCTTGGGATTTCCCCGAGAGAAACAAAGGAGGCAAAGCTCACATCTCAGAAGAAAAGAAGTGGGATGTTGAGACATAAGGTGCATAGGATGGGAGATCCTTGATGATGAAGAATTTTATTTTGAAGCAAGATCCAGAGATTGAAAATCCAGTACAAAGAAACAATTTGTTCAGGATAGCTTGCAAAACGAAGGACAGAGTTTGAAAGGTGATAATTAATAGTGGGAGCACAACTTAGTATCCACAGAGATGGTGGAGAAGCTAGAGTTGGAGATGACTACACATCCGACGCCGTATAAATTCTCATGGTTTCAGAAAGGTCATCAGGTAACAATCACTCGACAATGCCTGATTGAATTTAAAATAGGAGGATATAGAGATGAGATCCTATGTGATGTGATTCCTATGGATGTCCGTCCTGTTTTGCTGAGGAGACCTTGGCAGTATGACATAAATGTTATGCATGATGGAAGGAGAAATACTTACACCTTGAAGAAAAATGGTAGGACACATATGTTGTTGCCGATTGAAGAGAAGAATGTGAAGGATGAAGTCAGCGCAATCATACTTCTCATGAGTGGAAAGAAACTCCTGAAGGAAGTAAAGAAGGAAAAGGAGATGTAGTTTGATGTAGTAAGGAAGCCGAGAGTTATTCTTACCCGTACTTCACTAGAGGATTTGCCTGAGGAAGTTCCGGAGCTGTTAGAGGATTTTGCTGATATTGTAGTGGATGAGTTGCCAAACTCATTGCCACCTATCAGGAGCATCAATCATCACATTGAATTGATACCAGAAGCAAGCCTGCCAAATAAAGCAGTGTACAAATTGACACCTCAAGAGAATGAGGAGGTGAAAAGACAGGTTCAAGATATGTTAGACAAGGGATTGGTCAGAGAAAGCTTGAGTCCATGTGCAATGCCAACTGTATTGAGTCCAAAGAAGGATGGTGGATGGAGAATGTGTACAGACTCAAGGGCCATAAACAAGATCACCATCAGATATCGATTTCCATTACCAAGGATGGATGACTTGATGGATTGTTTAAGTGGAGCTAACTATTTCTCAAAATAGATTTGAAAAGTGGATATCACCAAATCAGAATGAGGGAAGGTGATGAGTGGAAAACAACATTCAAGACGAACGAGGGATTGTATGAATGGCTTGTTATGCCGCTTGGCTTAACAAATGCCCCGAGTAATTTTATGAGGCTAATGAATTAAGAGTTAAAGGATTTCATTGGTAAATTCGTCATTATACATCTGGATCTAGTATTTAGCAAAACTAAAGAGGAGCACTTAAGACATTTGACATTGGTGATGAGGAGGTTGCAACAAGAGAAGCTGTTGATTAATCTGAAGAATTCCTCTTTCATGAAGACAAAGCTCATATATTTGGGTTTTTTGATTTCTTCAAATGAGTTGAAGATGGATCCTGAAAAGGTGAAAGCAATCAAAGAATGACCGTCACCAAAGAATATCTTTGAGATAAGAAGCTTCAATGGATTAGCAAGTTTCTATCGTTAGTTCATCATAAATTTTAGTGGAATTAGTGCCCAAATGATGGATACAGTGAAGAAAAGACACAATTATTTCAAATGGACAGAGGAGGCTGAGAAAAGATTCAAGATATTGAAGGAGAAGATAACTGAACAACCGATTCTGGTTTTACCAGATTTCGGAAAAACATTTCAGGTAAGATGTGATGTGAGTGGAGTTGCAGTTGGAGCAGTCTTGAGTCAAGAGAACATACATGTTGCATATTTCAGTGAGAAGTTGAATGAAGCTAAAAGGAAGTACTCCACATACGACAAAGATTTTTATTCCATAATCCAATCTTTGAAGAAATGGAGGCATTATCTTGTGTCCAAGTAGTTTGTTTTGTATAGCGACAACCACGCTTTGCAATTCATAACCAGACATGAAAATCTAAACCAGAGACATGCCAAATGGATAGAGTTTATGAAAAATTTCACTTTTTTCATTAAACATATTTCTAGAAATGCTAACAAGGTTGCTGATGCATTAAGCATGAGGATTTTGATTCTACAGAAGTTTCAAGTCAATACCTTGGGGTTTGATCACCTTAAGGAAATGTATCAGAGTGATCCAGATTTTGGAGAAGCATATGAAGCATGTGCAAATCTTGTACTCAGAGACAGAAGCCAGTGGGCTAAATATCTGATTCAGGATGGGTTTCTATTGAAAGGATGCCAGTTTTTCATACCAAGATTCTCAATGAGGGAGAATTTGCTGAAGGAAAATCATAGTGGAGGTCTAGCCGGACACTTCGGCCATGAAAAAACCTTTTCCCAATTAAACAATTCATATTATTGGCTAGGTATGAGAGCAAAGGTGAATAAATTTGTGAACAATTGCAATATTTGCCAGTATGCCAAGGGGAAGAAGCAGAACACTGGGTTGTATCATGCATTGCCTATTCCAGAGAGGCCTTGTGATGGAATAAGCATGGATTTTGTGTTGGGATTGCCAAGGACACAAAGAGGAAGTGATTCCATATATGTGGTGGTGGAATTGTTTTTGAAGATGGAACACTTTATTCCATGTCATAAGACCAGTGATGCAATGCATGTTGCGAGTTTGTTTTTCAAAGAGGTTGTAAGAATCCATGGATTGTCCAGGAGAATAGTTTCAGACATGGATACCAAATTTGTTGGTCATTTCTGGAGGATTGTTGGAAATATGCCTACAACAGAGATGACGCAGATGATCAAGGCGCAGATGATCAAGGTTGGCGCAGATGATCAAGGTTGTCATTGATGGCAATCGATTGTTTATGAAGAACAGATGCTGAAACATGCTGCAACACAAA